>JAQFZG010003052.1:0-14611 GCA_034695465.1 Entomobrya nicoleti | reverse complement strand
GCCCATGAGTTTTCGAAAAAAGAAATTTAACCTAAAACAAATCCTCGTTTTTATAATAAGTAAACGCACTGTATTTCCAAATGACACCTTGTCACTTTCACAAGGATTCCTTTTCATCCTAGCAACATCAACAGTAGTAGCGGTCACAGAGTACAACGATGATAGAAAGTATGTGCTGTGCCATAAGGGAAACATAGCAAGAATGCAAATGAGGTTGAAGATGTGTCCTCATTTGCGGGTATCCACTTCCGCCATCTCCAACTGCCACGAACATCATGATGACGACGACGACTACCATGTCAACCTCCCTCCCTCATCTTTTCACAATCTTACTACCTGAATCACTAAAAACTTGTTTCCACTTTCCACCAATCACAACAAACCAAGATATATATCTTGGCAACGTTGTTGGCTAAACTTTCCGTTATAATTGCTATGATGATGGTCGCCACGTTTAAAAATAGTTGTAGAACGTAGTAAATTACTATTATGGATGGAAAAACACAAGGAATAAAGTGACAGCTCTTGAACCAAGTTACGTACGTAAATAATACTCAATGAAAAATTAACAGACTGGTTGGTGACTCATGTCATGATTATAGTAGTTGGAAGATTTTCTCAAATTAGCAGTAGCAACGGAAAAAGGAGCAAGAAGCAAACGACATTTTCACGCATGAGTGAATTGAACTGAGCGTTTTTTGCAAGTGTGTGTCTGTTTATTAGTCACTTGAGACAATTTCAGGGCAATTTGTACACGTTTAAGATTTGGTGTGGTTGTCACATGCTCGCTTGGGAGGATTCACAGCGTAAAAGTCACACTCTTCCAAGATTTCAACTCAAACATCAAAACAAGCTGTTTGGGTGAATATCAAAATAAAGACGGGGAAAATATTTATTTATGAGCATGTCACTTGGTTGGATGCAAGCTAACAATGTGAGATGAAGATTGATGATAACAGCAGCAGTTCTTTCTCCTTCAGCTCACGTATGACCTAACTTATGAGAGAGTGAGGCAAAAGTACTGTTATGAAACTATTATGATGTAAACTTACCTGTCATTCAATTAACAGAAAATAAAGCAAGTTCGACGAACTTTGAATGCATTACGCATATCACATACTATAATCCTACCTTTTAGCCAGATTACATTGAAAAGAAAAGGATCAAATGTAGATATAAAGTCGTTAATTGAGCTTTATTTGTAAAAGGCAATTAAAAAGAGTAAGGACAATCAATTGATTCCGGGAAAGGGTTGTATGAATTTATTAGGTAGAAACATTAGGGGAAAGTGGAATACTTGTTTGCTTGTGGTTAAAAAGTTTTGGTATTTGGGAAAGGATGACGTTTTCCGTGGTCTATGGCATGCTGTTTAAGTACATATTATGTGAGTTATGCGAATACAGTCGTAGGTATATTTTAATTAAAGGCAATCCATTTTCTCTTTTGTATTTATTCTCTGCGATGTCTTTTTGATACTTGATGGTGGTTTGTATTTAGTACCTTATGAGCTGTTGTGATTGTGCTGGGTAAAGAAATAATCTGAGTGAAAATCTTTGCATAGTTTATCTTAAGAGTCAAGACTTTCAAGGAAAATTGGCGGATGTGGGTTGGGTATTTGTACCTAACTTATACACATACCCAAAAAACAACTCATTCAACTTAGAGTAAAACTGGTACAGTAAGGAAACGAATTTTAGTAAAGAAAAAGAATTTACTGTATTCCATCAAAAAGTTATTTTTTAAAAGGTTAACATCTAGTACGCATACATCGTATATGCCCCAAACTTGAAGGAAAGGGCAAACTACTTATTTTGCGCATCTCCAGATTCCAAGGACGTTAAAGACACTTTACGCTTGGTTGAATATCTTTAGGGTTTCCAAGAATCTTCAAGAAGGAATTGAGTTTGTTTTTCATGTGTTGTTATTCATTTCAAAAGTGAAAATTGAAGTGGAAATATAAAATGGCATATATTGATGTACCATGTACCTATAGAAGTTGAAGACGTTATGCATATCACTTCTTTTATGTATCTGTATCGATTTTGTAAAGTATGTATTGGAACAGAGATTAGTTCTACGCTATGACTTTGGCTGAGGAGCAGCAGTGTCATTTAAATGCACCACTAATCATTTAATACCTGAACCATAAATATTTAACCAAGTTTGGATTTCCATGATATATCGTCAACACTTGAGAACACCTTGTAAATTGACACCACAAAGTAAACTGTACTGATTGTCAGGCTGTGTCATGCCGTATCCTACAGTAAAAAAATATTATGATGAGATGATAGAATGACGATGTATCTCTCTCTCGGGTCTGTTTGTAATCCGGATTATCTGCCCATGACATTTGGTATTTTACACAGTTCATTTCAGCTGAAAATGTTATGCAAATTATATACAAGAATCCTTTTCGGTGAAAGTGGTAACGTTATGATGACATACTGTTATTCTGCATATTCATCTGGTTGGATACACGTGGAAGCAAGCTCCTTTACAAATTAATACCCAAATTCCATACTTTATTCGATACTTAAGCATAAAATATATTTTATCGCTATGCCACAGTGCAGTGTAAATACCTACCTCAACCTCCAACTATCATACCACTACTTGCTGATCGTGTGAGTGGGCTGCTCACAACAACAACCAGAAAGGAAATTGGTTATAAAAATATTTAGATCTGAGACTTTTCATCTAATCCACATATCTCCTTGGCTGTTGTCGTTGCTGCCTTTATTTCGTGTAACCCACATAGATCAGATCAACCACCAAACTATAAACACAGAAATATTAACAGTAGCAATATAACGCCAGAAGGGATCTAAGACTTCAGTGAAGGAAGAAGAAAAAAATGAAATAGACAGTGAAAATGAATACACTTTGTTGTAAATTGGAAATAGGAAGGAGTGAAATAACTAAAAGTGAGTGGGAGCAGCAAACTGGAATGAATTTTTCCCTGGAATTTTGCACCAACTGTATCATAATCATGCCATGCCATCCATAGTCTTTCTAGTAGCAAAACAGAGTTTTATTTGGCTTGAAGCCCCTTCATTATTGACTATACAAAGTGTTGGAATGAAGGGATAGATGGAAAAACTGTTGGAGACATGATTTACACAAAGTTTCGATAGGTACATAGCATACTAACGTAACAAATAGGAATCAACTGGATTTCATGCGCATAAAAAGTAATCATTGTGACGAGAGATGATGATGACGACAACGGAGACGACGAGCTTACCCTATTGTTAAAGAGCAAGTGGTGTGGAATATGAAATAAATAGCCTGAAGGGTCCCTCTCTAAATTGCTTGCTTTTGTTGTTGTCATTGTTTAGGAATGCACGGCCATGCAGTATGATATGACGCGTCTCACAAAAGAAGGATAGTTTATATTATATAAAGACACATATTCGCTTTTAGTTTTATGTTGTTGAGATTTTGGGGATTTATTGAAGAATTCAAAGAATTTCTTGTAGAAAGACTTGAGATATCTGAAAAATTATTATTAGTTTCCTGCTGCTATGTATATACTTTCCTGCTTACAATTCAACTCAACCATCAAAATATTCCGTGTAATAAATATTCCATAAACAAAAACACATCCGGTTATGATGATGATATTGTTATTTGAAACAATGGAAATCTGTGGTTACCGGTGGTGGTGGTGCCTGCTACTGCGGTTAAGTGATAATAGATTGGTTTAACTTTATTGGTTGTTGGATTACTCAAAAACATTTCGGTTGGATGGTTGCTTTCTCTCTTGAATTTTCTCTTTAAATAGGTGATGGTTATGGGATGATGGTGAAAGTGGTAAATCGTGAAATATTTCTAATATAAATATGTATGCATTCATTATTCTGTCACATTAATAGGAAAGGGTTAAACAAGATGTGTAGAGAAGTCACAGTCACACTTTGACTTTTTCCATGTGAGCTCTCGCTCTCAGAGAAACATGACGTGAGTGTGGTATGAAGATAGGAGAAATTATTAATTGCCTTTGAGAGAAAAGGGAAAGATGTGATGGTACTGTACAGTAGTGATGGGGAAAGAGATGTGAAAGGGTTGTCGTCGTAGTTATAACACAACGAAAGGTAAGATGGTGATTCACTTTGTCATGTCATGCCATACACCATAACATGTATATTGGTATGAATCTAAACTCGTCCTTGAATCAGCCACAACAGCAGCAGCCTATACTCAAGTCTTGTTGATAAGAGCTCTGTATGTGACTGTGAAAGTGCTAACGAAATTATTTATTCTTCTACTTTCTACAACCACCATACACCATACCATTATCATTACATATTTCTATTGAAAATGGCAGAAGAGAAATATATGTGTGCTCACACGCCAATGTTTTAGAGAGCATTCGCATAAAATAGATAGCAAATCACTAGAAATTGGTGATCTCTAATGAAAACGGGTTTGGTGTATAGTTTTGGATGGTGGGATTTTTTTTAGTTGGTCGGAACTTCACCACGACTACCAACCAACAACCATGACATACCATCAGCAAGCAGCAATCGACGTAACAAAGCGATAATGAGGGGGAAGCAGAGATGAAGATGAAATAAGGCGCAACACCAGACAAGAGCTAACAACCAACCACCATTTTGTTCTGCCATACCATTATCACCAAAACACTTCACCACTCACCAGCATAAATATATATAGTTGAATTTGAAAAGACGCTAGTTTAACAAGACTACTCAAGGTCATCCAATTCGCCATAGCTGGTGTCCCTATGACAAATACCTAAAAGAGGAATGTAATCCAATAATAATATTCATTCGCTCGCACAGCATTTTCAAAGATTTGAACAAAGTTGGAATTCTAACTATTTTAGTTTTGCTTGAGATAAATATTTTAAGCATTACAATAAGTTTATGGGAAGTAAATAAGTATGTTTTACTCCATGTGTATTGCCACAAGCAACCAAGTAAGTTTTGGTGGTACAGCTTTCACTCTTACTTTGCTTTATAAAGACAGAGCCGCTGGAGGGCATTAGGTTTGTGATGAGAAAGGTGAAAGTTTTAAGTAATGTTGGGAAACTTCTGTCTGTTTCGCTTTAGTGGTTTATGGTCCATGTTAATAAATTATGTTTGGGGCGATGCGGCACAAACGAAATAAAAAAGGATTCTCGGGATCTATCCTCAAAATTGTTAATTTTTTATACAAGTGCACATATTCATAAGTTGGATTGAATGATGATCCAAAAATAGAATGGAAGATGGCCATGAAATAAAAACAGCGGAAAAATCAATTTATCTTTGAAGTTTCAAAGGTTAATAATTGTAAATGTTACACAACATTAAATTTTGACTTGTACTTGAATTTTCCGGATTCTTAATTTGCAAACAACCTTTACTGTCAATTATTCATCAGGGAACATTGTAAATGCAATTTGTAGAACATTTTTATACATTCTTGAGTTTCAAGTGCTGAATTACTAGAAATCTTTTTAGTTGCTTTGACGCATACCTTCTTAATTATCTACTCATGTGAGAAATTCTCTTTGCTCAAAAAATAAATAGAATAATAATCATACTAATCATAAAGATGAACTTCAATGTGCCTTCTACGTTCTCTCATTTTCCACCACGTGACTTGTTCCAAAAATGAGTATAATGTTGATTTTACTGTAATAGCAGGTGACGTTGGAAACTCACGGCTTATGTTTTGTTATCCCTGGTTTTTCTGGGAATAGAAAAGTAAGACGCATATTTTTGTACCCAGGTTTGTTATCTCAACAAAAGGAGTTTAAGCTGATGTTCATAATAAAAATTATGATACTTTTATGAAATACAGAGAGAAAATAATACGATGAATATTTGTTGAAAAATGTCGTTCAGTTTTCATGCTTTCTTTCTTGGAAAAGGGTTAATACAATATTAATATTCTTTGTAATCATCATACCAAATTGCAGTGGTTTGAGAAAAAATTTCCTAAGGAAAAGGAAGAAACAATTTTTTTTTCAAATTCCACTTTAGTTTTGCTTCATGTATTTAAAAATTGGATATAAAAAACTGTTGTAATCATGTCGAAAAGTTTTTCCTTGTTTGCAAAATGGGAATGAAGTTAAGTAAAAAGTAAATCTTAACAAAATATAGAAGAGTGAAAGGATGATGAGTAGCGTATATGAGGATGATTACTACTTCAAAGAAGTAATCACATTAAACGGAATGTGCACTGTGCTGTACAATAATCATAATTGTTCTTGTTTGTTACCAAGAGAACATGTGTACTTTGCTGCTGTGTGATGTGATACGACGGGGTTTAAACCTGGAGGGCAGACTTTATTATGTATTCTTGAACAATTTGTAAAGTTTTATCTTGGGCTTGTGTAAGTTTCATTAAACCACACACGTACATACAGGATATAATATGTATGTATTTATGTATATTCATGCATTCATTTTATTCCGGAAAGTGGTTAGCTACTAGAGAAAAAATTAAGACGATTTCGCAAAAAAGAAAAGAAATAAAACAGAGTTTCAAGGTTGCTCTTGTCCCAAGATGGCTATCAGGTAAACGGAAAACAGTAGACAAAGTATAAAATCAGAATTTTGAGAAGGGGAAAAACGTTTTAAAAATTTCATCACTTTTTTATCTCCCCGATTTTCTTTTGAAATAAAGCAGCATTTTTTTCTACAAGACTCAGCTTCCCTTTTTTCACCATAAAAGTTTTCATCCACTTTTCCTATTTTTTACAGAATTCGCCGTATTAAACTTTTATCCCGTGTTCATGGAATAAGAAATAAGCTGGAATGTAAGATAATTCAAAGAAGATTATGAGTTTGCATTACATTTTATCATAAATTTTCAACTTAAAAACATTTATACCCAAGTACATTTGATATTTTAAAAGCACGATTTGGTGAAACGAAATAATTTCGATAAAGTTTAAAATGAATATAATAATACGAATGAAAAAGTATTAAGTAAACTTATGGTACTACAATTACACATACTTTTAGAGAGAGAGATGGGTACTATATGTAAATTTTTGAAAGTTGTTTTCAAAATGAGTTTAATTTTATTCAACCCCAGTCATTCACCTTAGCCATGGGTAGCATTTTTAATTTGGAGGCTGTTTTTCAATAAACCTAGCTTTCATTTTACTGTGCTGTTTTCTTCTGCGAGACAGTTTTCGCTTTGTTGTTGGATGATGTAGAGGTGTAATACTCAGTAGTCATGTAAATCTACAGCTTGTGTGACTTCATGAAGAAAGTGCAATGCACTTGTCATGCTGATATACGATTGCTGGTGAGATATTGCATTGAAAACGACTCCATACAAAGTTGATCATCAACATACGACATAAGAAGTTGACAACAAAATGAAAGCTATGGGCTTTTTTTAAGTAAGAAGGATGAAATATCTCAAGGGATATCATGTGATGTGATTGTGATATGTGATATATCACAGCAGGCAGCACCACATGAGCAGTCAAACAACTGTTTCTATTGCCCCTTTCTCTTGGAGCATGAATATATTTCCCAAGTGTCGTTCTTTGGCATCCTACACGTCATCCTTATCTTCTTGTCAGTCAGGTAGGGTTTTTGGTAACGACTGCATCAGTACTAGTACTGATGTAGTGGAACGTGGGTGGATGCTGATGATGATCACTGATCATGATACAATCTTCATCGACCATGCATCGTATCACTAGTCAGTAAAAATATAAACAGAAGGAATGGAAGAAATTGTAGGAAGAAAAAAATAAAGCGGATTATGTTTTATTTCATTTCAAGTCCAACTTAATTTAGTTTCCTTTGCAAAATATATTTCCTATACTCTCAAGAAAAATTCTAAGTAATGGTTGAGTTCATTTATCATTAGAAAAATAGAAAGCAAAAAGATAGACAGCACTTCTTACATGTGTCGTGTTCTTGGAATGAAATCAAATTGACTAACTGACAATATACATATTAGGCTACCTATTGCTTTTGCTGATAAGATGCACTCCATTTCTGAGTACGTAATATTTCTTTATTATCTATTTGAAAGCACCGTATGCATTGGCTCCTACGAACTCGTAGAGCGGAGCATTTGAATGTACTTCAGAACATCTCATTTCAATTACTTTTCCAAGAAAATAAATATTAGCGCTTCCAATTTTACAATTCCCCCTAGTTCCCTTCGCAAAAGAAATAATCCGCATCCTTGAGAGGGGTCGAGCCCACACCTGTATCCTTTCGCATAATATCCCATGTCAGATCAAGGTTAAGTGTATAAAATGTTCATAGTCATTTCATACCACTGGCACGGCAGAACGTAGTACATGCTGAGCATTCCAACCTCATTAAGTGTATTGGTGATTGGAAAGAGAGTTGAGGTGTTTCAAGGAAATTGAAGCGGAATTGGTGTAGAAGACGATGATAAAATTGAAGCTGATTAATAAAATGATTCGTTTTCCTGCTAAGCTTTAGAAGGGCTTCACAAGCTACAGTAAAGTTTCCAGAAATGCAATAAAGTGTAAACGTGTGAGGTATGGCAACACACTAAATTTATGAATGACCCCTTTCGGCTGTGAGCTTAAGTCCATAGTAGTGAGTGGACTTGAATGCAAAAAGAGAAATTGGTGGACGTTAACAGATCTCTCTCCCTACACTAGACTTTACCATCACCTTACCTATTCATTTTTTATCTTAACTCATTTGGCTTCTGCTCTGTGCAGTCCCGCAAAAGCAGAAACGAGATCGAATCTATTGGCTGAAGTGTCAGGCAAGTAAATGAGCTTGTTTTTCAGCTCGACCGACTCGTCTCGCAATATATCCATAACCATTCCACCATGAAGCTTCACTCAGCCTATCCTGTTTACTAGCCACCAGACTTTTCTCTTCCATTTCCCCTATCCTTCTATAGCTCATTTTTCTTTTTGCTAGTGTTTTTTCCCACTTTCAAATACCAAAACAACAGTTTGCCAGTAAAAAATAAACGAGTTTTCTCTCCTCAGTGGAGTCTTCTTTTTTAACAATTTTCCCATGGCTGGAAAGGCAGCTTTATATATTTTTTACTTTCTCCTGCTGACTTTCACTCATTTCATCTCACTCACAGTTTGCTCACACAGTAAAAAATTGTAATGCAACAACTGTGTGCACCACTACCATCATCCTATAGTGACGGTGGTACACAAACTACGTTTTCATAACCATCATGATCAGCATCCCCTTTTCTCCTGAGATCTCATCGCTCTCACACTAGCTCGTTTCTCCCTTTCCTCTTGGAATTCTCAGTAGCTCTTGCAGTTCTCATGGCTTATATTTTTGTGGATGGGGTTCCGGCTCATTCTTTCCATACGACTAAGCCAAACACCATATGGGCTCATATTACTTACTTTCCTTCACAGCTCACAATAATAATAGTACATGGCAATAAGGCTCCCTGTATCTCTCTCACATCTCCTTGTTAAAAAACAGAGAGGTACCTGATCACTGCTCTCTCTCACATCATCAGAGAGAGGTATATTGTCCCACCGGTAAAATGTTGATACTGATAATGCTACTGATGCCACTACATGTAGAGGTAATGATCCCCTATATAAGTACATAGTATATATGTGTATTATTCTAAAAAGTATAATTTAGGTATAGATATACATATGTACACATGTAGTTTGGAAGTCCATTGGGAGCTCATTGAGAGAACATTATGGGGAAAAGTAGAATCCTTTCGAAGAAAATAAATGAGTGTGATGGAATCATCAAGATGGCTCATGTGATGAGATGGAACTTCTATAATGGCAGGGTACAACTATCCTTATATGATTGTCTAAAGGTTCTTTCTTCGCTAAAGTCATCGTCCCGTAGTAAAACGACAAAGATTATAATGATGATGATGGCGGCGGTAGTGAAGCAGGAATAAAAAAGCCCATTAGGGCTACAATGAGAATGAGCTGCTTGTCATTCTTGAGTCATTGTTATTGTGCACCGAAAGCAAACAGGGCTCAAGAGAGAGAAAGAGAATACCTGCGCACCTCCACGGGGATCACCTCACTGCCTATAACTTGCTGTTATAAATAGCCAACTGAGAGTTTCCGTCAGGGCTTCACAATTTTTTTGGATGGATGATTTCTAAAGTGTCTGGCCTTTACTCAGTAAGCATATTGTAAGTACTTGGATATTCAAGTACATTTTTTCCTTCCTTTACTCACTTCAAAAGTGTATGACTAGCTAGATGGTGGGTGATGAAATGGTCATTGTGTTCTCAAAACGGCGATGGCGATATATATATATTATATATTTCTCAAACCTTTCGCTTGGGAATTATTTTCCGGAAGAGTGAAAAAAATTGATGCGGGGACTTATGATGTGCTGATATGTCGCAATTTCATATCCGCCCGCCGCCGCCTTGTCAGGTATTATTTACTTTTAATCCTTAGCGCGTGTGTTGTTGAGTGGGTTACACAAAAGTTGGTCAGCAAAGCTTACCCCGCAAACTTGGACCCTTTATTGTGTAGGTGTACTCGAGTGATTAAGGTTGTGTTTATCTATTACCGAATATGGTCATAAAATAAACTTGGGGATATTTCCAAAACTCTTTAACAGCTTGTTTTAATGAGAAAGCATACTGAAAAAGGGTACGATGCTGTGGAAAGACGGCTGTTTATTGATCATCTGATCACCTCACAGTCACTCAGTTCCACGAAGCCATTTAATAATGAAGACTTGCATCGGTCGCACCTGTGTATAAGGAAAATTCCCCGGTATACTGATAAAAAGGAATTATAATGGAACTACTCAATGCTTATGAACCATAAAAAAATTAATGCTATCACGAAAAAATGACAAAAGGGTTCAAGAAAACTATGCTTTTAAACTTATCTTTTATTTTTTCGGAAGAATGTTTTCATACCTGAGATTTGACATGGAGGCGAGGGGTTTTGTGCATGTGTGGGTATGGTAATGAGCAAATGAACAGCGTGCGTTCACATTCGGTATGCCACATGTCATAACAACAGCAACCCACCTTACCTTATTTTCCTTTATAAACTTTCTGAGAAATGGAAAACTTTCCAGAGGCACATGGCGTGACAGGCATACCGACCAACGATTGAATAATAATGAGTGATACCACTAATGCCATTGTGTCAATTTGCTATTTTCAACTTTGGAGTTTATTTCAAAATGTAATTGCCCTCTTGTCAATTCTACCAACTTACACGCGCGTACTTACCTATATAGCAATTTTGTTTATTACCAAAAATTTACAGTTACGTGAGCGTTCTTGGAATTCTGAATGGAGAAACAACGTCTTGTCTAATACCTAGACATTAGCTGTTTTACATTCATTCATTCACGTTATCCAGATTACTTTGTATGTCTCCCCACAACCATTTCATTGTAAAATGTCTATTTTGAAACAACTAATGAATTTGTAATTTTGGGATTTAATGAAATGTATTTTATTGTGCCGATTCTTCAAAAGACTTATGTTTTTCAATATATGTATGTATGTATATAATTTGACATTCTATAAAAATTGTGGCATTCATCCTGGAATTCAATGATTAAATATCAAATTAAGTAAAATTCTTAGAATGGAGTATTATTATAAAAGTATATTACAGTATAAATTGGTATTTAAAAATTATTCTATTGTGGGAAAACGAATTACAGAATTACTAAAGTGTTATATATATTTTTTCGTCTTTATTTCCAGGCTCCACGTCGACGTCAGTCTGCGATAACAAATCCCAACAGAGATGGAAGCATGAACATAAAGCAGCCAGAACGCTGGGTAAGTCAGTCAAAATGTTATAATTATCCTTTTACCGTTAGTCCGTTCACCTGTTCATTCTAGTCGTCTCCTTCAGTATATTTATGAGGAAACTCACTAAATTAAGAGTTATACACGAATCAATGAAGCAATTCAACTTGAAAATAGTATACTGCCTTGCCACAACTCATTTTAATTAGAACACTGCACCAACTAATAAAACGAGAAAGGGAAATGTGTATGTACTTTCCCGGAACCTCTAATAATGTTGTTAAATAATACAGTATACCAAAGAGCTTACAAAGTATGCAAATAATATATCTTTTACCTTCGTTTTTATTATGTCGTCACTTTAAAATAGACAGAAATACTATACTCACATGGAAGCGCAGTCAAGTACAAAAGTCTTCACATGATCATCATCATCCTTTGAAGCTTTCTCTCACAATTCACATCCAAACCCTTTCAACTCTCTTTTTGAAATCACCTTGCTCCTCCTTTTTAAATGGAAAAAGGCCCTCTGGCTCTTCATCTCTATCTCTCTTTCTCCAAATATCTACTTTAGGATTCACAATTTTTCTCCAAAAAATCTATTACCACACCCTATTTCCTTATAAAATAACCTATCTATTTATATGTATGTTTTACCTGCAGCATGTATAGTTCGTAGTATTTATTTTCAAGTAGAGTAGCTCTTTCTATTTTCTGCATCTTCTTCACAGATTGAAACCTTTCCTTTTGTTCACAAGAATAAAAAGGGAAAGTGAAAACAAGCAAATTCAAAAGAACAAAAAAGAGTTCCCTTTTTACCCTTTTCCCTATTCTTCTTTTTTTACTTGGCTGCTAGCAAAACAGGTTATGAATGTTTCTTTTTTATTGCCGCCCCTGTTATTACTGCTGTTATTGATGCTGCTTCTTCAATTTTGGAATGCATCTACGTTTTATATTTTTTCTTCGTCTATTTATTGATCAATTTGGAATAAAAATGCCTTTAAGTGAAAAAAACCAGTGAGCAACTTTTCATTGGCTTATACGCGAAGGAATGTTATTATTTTGCCCTTGATCATCGTCATCATCATGATGATCAAGTTAAGGAGTAGGAGTTGAGGATATGTGAAGGATTTTTTTCTTGCTGGAGTGAAAAAAAGAATGGAGGATTCCATTGTTCACTTTTTATATCATTGTTGAAATTCCCTTCAAAAAAAACGTTGGCATTCAAAGGAATAAGAACTTGCAGACTAGCTAGACATAAAGAACATTAGCAGCAAGTAAAAATGTTGCCAAAATTGCACTTCATTGCAAGAAATCATAATAAAAGTGTGGATGTGGAGCCTCTTTTTGAGAATCCTGTTACTATATACTGTGTGAATGCTAAACTTTCAATAACGATACGATAGCAGACAATGCCAAATGAAGTTTAAAGGGCCATTCAATAGTTTTTTCGAGGAAGTGGTGATATTTTCTCAAGGGAAAATCGATTTTTTTCTCCTTGTAGAAAGGGGGAAAGGGCCAGAAAAGATTTTGATGCTGATGATGACGATGATAGCCTTTTCACCTTTTGATATTGCATGTTTCTTTGAAAAGGAATGTTACATGATGATGATGATGATGCTCATAATGTCACATTAATTCAGAGAAAGTTGTGTGTTCTTTTTACAAAAAAGTATGACAGGAAAAAAGTTATTCTCTGCTTCGTTAAATTACTCATTTTAGCACACTTGAAAGTTTTGGCTGGGAAGTAAAGTGAAATAAAATGTTGCCGGCCTTTTTCTATAATAAAATTTAAAAGTTAAATTGTTAACCTTTTAATTTGTCTTGTCATGTGGTAGCAAAAGAGCAAAAACATACATATAATGGGTTGTTATACACTATTGCAAAACAAGTGGCGGTGTGTGTAGGAGGCTATGCTATGAAAGGGTAATGTGCATCTTACAAAACAGGAAATTGAGGAAATGGGGCAAAAAAATTAGAGCATGGATTCCTTTGAAGCAAAATGTATATTTTCATAATGGAAAAATGTTCGTGCAAAAAAAAGTATGAAAAGGAGCAAGAAAAGTGGATTGTGTTAAAAAAGTATAAACGGAATGAAATAAAATTATGCTAAAAAAATTCAGTCGTTGGACAAAAAGTTTGAATTTTTCTGTACGCAAGCAACTACGTCATTCATAAGTCCCAGAGTACAACTTTTTGGTAAAAAATTTCGTATAGTTTTGGGATTGCGTGATGGGATGCTGATTAATGCAAATATTGTGTAAAATCCACCTTTTGTATTTTTTACTTCGGAATTCTTTTTTTGCCAAGGTTGGGAAAGCCCTTTTTACAAGAATGTAAACAAAATGTGTATTTATGCTAGAATTTTACATAAAAAGAAGTAAACAAAACAATTGTATTTGGTATTAAAATGCATATACGTGTGTGTGAACAACAGATTATTAAGACAAGATAAGGTAGTAAGTCAACGTCATTCTGACAAGCAAAATAACAACGTGCATGCCCTTTTTCTCCGATCACTACACCGAACAATTTCTGCGTAAAAGGAATAACGTCATTGTGGACTGTAACGAAATTTTTATAGCAAAGGGAGATAAGGGACAAAGCTGGAAAGTAAACATTCTTAAGAAAACAATCAGTAAGAAAACAAACTACAAAAAAGCAAAGTTGTATAATAATAATAATAATGATAAAAAGAAAGAAAAGGCGAAGTAGCAGTTTTTGTTGATCAGCTTGATTGCTTTGGCTTTTCGTTTCCTTTTCCGTGTCTTGTGATTTTTTACCCCTTTCCCTCTTCCATCCTCTTGACCTTTTTCAACTTGATATATCTTTCCAATCCATTTTCTTATTTTTTGTATTTCTTATTTGTTTCATGTGACTTACTGACTATCTT
>JAQFZG010003051.1:0-14615 GCA_034695465.1 Entomobrya nicoleti | reverse complement strand
CTTGGTCTCCTTCTCCGTCGTCAACTTGTCTCCTCTTCTCTCCCATGGAAAGTGGTCTTCTCAATAAATCTCAATCCATTTTACACGCCTCATAATAACAGTAACAGCAGCAGTAGTAGTTGTTGTAATACCATACCAGAACAGAAGCGCGGCATCTGTTGTGCCAGAGAGCTAAGTGCCTTCTTAAAAATTGTTACAAGGGCTTTCTGAACAGAAAAAAAAATTCTTGCTTAAAAGATCATCATGTCACACAGGCCAAGCCAGAGAGTAGACTCATGAGAAAACTCTTTACACTGCACTGGTGCTTGTTCTCTCATTGCGCTTCTTGTATTACCATTAACACTTACAACCTACACTTACACACACACGTACATATTAGTATTATGCATAACATTTTCAAAGTTGACAGGCAAACTAAAAAAAGAAAATCCAGCGAGAGAAAAAAAGTGAGTAATACGCAGTAAGTAAGTTAAGTAGTGCATGCAGAACACACATTTATTATCGTCATAGTCGGCAAAGTAATAGTTATAATCAATGTACACATGTCCATTATAAAGTACGCGCCGCAGAGAAGATAGCACATTCATATTTTTTTGGAGAACATGAACTCTACTTCTCTTTCACTTGACTTATGTATGTCGTCGATATCTCGTTTATCATTTTATAGAAATTGATTGCTGTTGTGTCATGAATGAATGAACTCTCCACTGTAGTAGTAAATGGCGATGGTGGCGGTGTGATTTGATACTCTTGTGCTGTAACACATAAGTATTTATATACACATAGGCAGTCATTTATGTGGCTCCTCTGAGAGAGAAACGAAGGCTAAAGCATAAGAGCCAATTTGATACGGCGAGTTTTTCTGCAGGACAAAAAGGAGAAGCTCAATAAATTCTTATTTGGGCTGATGTTTTTTGGACGTGGGGAAAATAGACAGGGAGAAAAGGGCTAATGATGCTGCCGTTAGTTGCTGTTGATGATGATGATCAAGTTAGTGACCTGTCGAGATAGATACAGGACAGCCCTCAATACCTAGTAGTGGTAGTCGTTGTGCTGCAGTAGTAGCGTGACGACTACCACCATTTTGCGAGAAAGGTAGATTAAAATGAAGACGAAAGAATCTCTAGAGAAATCATTGATACACATTTTCCCATGCATTTGCATAATATCCACACATTCACAAAAGGACACAAAGTAGTAGAAAAAAAGGTAGTGGTAGCGGTACCAGTGGAAAAACTCCTTTTCACATCTTCCCTTCAATTTTCTTCACCTTTTCTCTTCGAAAGAAGAAAAAGCGTTCTTGTCGTCTCTTTTTCATTCCCGTGAGGTCTCTCATAAATCATCCACTTTTTTCCAGCTTTCAACTGAAAAAGGAGAAGAAGGAGGTAAAAATACAAGAACAATTAGACCCAAATGGAATAACATGTATATACAAAATAGAAGCTTATATGACAAAAATTTTCGTTTCCTTGTTTCTAATAAATATATACACACTTACAGAAATATGTTTATACGCTTCTGTTCTTCCGAGAGAAAAAAAGGTAAAAATTTATGCAGGCAAATCACCTCTGTGGCTTGTGAGGATCACTTGATGGATAAATTATGCATCACGGTAGTAGCGCCAGCAAAACACGTTTCATGAAAAAAAAAACTGTAATGGTTTGACATCTTCTCTTTCTTCTTCTCCTTCCACATCTTCCACTACTGTCTCTGTTGCGTTTTCCCTTCCTTCTTTCTCTTTCCATCTTGAAGTAGTTTTTGAAGTGTGGTATCTCATCTGGTCTAGTCGGTTTCGCCTTGTTGTGCTCTGTGTGTTATGTGTGCAAGTCGTGTAGTTTACAAGTTATTTTTAAACAAAAAAGAAACGAAGCAAGGTACCTCTTCACTTCTTCCTCTTCGTTTCGTTTAGTTTGATTTCGGGGTTTTCTGCTATCCATCCATCCTTTGACAAACTTTACATGGCACGATGAGCAATGTCGCAACTTTTCATCGTGTCACAAGAAAATGTTCTTTAGCTTGTAGCCCATTTATATTTTTCAGATGTCTGTGAGAACTATACAGGAAAATAACAAGCAAAAATAGCACATGTTGTTGGAATGATAAAAATAAATAAACCACTCCGCAAAGTAATTGGTTTGCCATAATAATAATGTAAAATAAAGCAGATTCATCCAAAAGATAGCTGTTAAATAGCTTTTTAGTTTTTTTTTGCAGAAGTTTGACCTGATAAGCTAGAGAGTAAAGACGTCGTGTCGATGATAATATTATGAATATTACAATCGTAAACTAGAAAAATATAAAGATGAAGTATTGGGTTCACATCTGCTACTTGCGCTACTGAATGAAGGGAACTCATGTGTACGCTATTTGTATACAAGTAATTTTAAATGAAATATTGCCAAAGTCATCTGCATCAGTCATAGTAAAAATGGAAAAAAGTCTTGGAGACCAGCGAATAAGAAGATGAACGATGATGATGATATGAAGCTTCTACTAGTACTACTGTTGACTTACGAGATTGTTAAAGTTATTTCTTTGTAGAAAAAAATATAGACGGTTATGATGATGATAAAGCATGTAAATGGCTTGCTGCGCTTGTTAGTTGAATTGAGTTGAACTGAGCAACTGCGTCAGTGGAATAAGTTGGACATGATGATGAGAAACGACAAACGATGTCGAAGAGAAGCAAGATAAAATATTGTATTAAAAAATAGTAGGAGGCCAGAAGGTAAAATACATTTTGTTGAGCAAAAAGAAGATCATCATTTGTAAGTACTCTTATCGTACAATCCGAATCTCTTTCTGTGGGAAAAAGGCAGAAAAACGGAAGAAGGAAAAAAATCGTAAAAACGGTTCTTTCTCCTGGGTAACTGACTGACTTGACGATAAGTTAGAAAAAATGAGTGACATGCATGTCAAGTGGAATCAAAGAGGAAGCTAAAAAATGTAACGTGTCTTTTCTTCTTCTTTAGCTCTTCGCTCTGCTCTGATCCACTCAAGTCAACAGAGAAAAGAGAGCATTAGTCGGAACTCTTTTTTGTTGCCATGACAATAACAAAAAATGTTTTGAAAATATTATGAATGAGTGAATAGATGAATATTTTTTGGATTGGATAACTAATGCTTGCTACCATTATCATTATCATCATCGTCATGTTGTATTTTGAATGAAAGGTACAAATAAGCTTAAAAATAGCAAGCATAGTAAAAAAATATGCAAGTAGCGTGTATAGTGGAAGAAGAAAAATGGGAAAATGGGCAGATGAATGGATGAGATGAGCTATCCATTACTCTCATCATATATCACTGCACACACACACATACACACACACACACAATTGTATAAGAAGCTGTGTAGCCACACAGCCCAAGCGACTTTTCTTCTTTCGACTACTCACTCAGCAAAAATTCTTGTATTTTTTTCTCTTGAACACCCAGAGAAAAAAAACATGGAGAAAGAGGGAGAGTCACAGGAAACTGTGTAAATGGAAGGATTCACATTCACATACATATTTACACCACTTATTGCTCTATATATAGTGAAAGCTCAGTGCCATTCCATAACGTCTTAGTTTTTTTTTTGCTGTTCGCTAACTTTGCTACATCGACATTTTGGCGACGTGGACGTTCACATTGCCTCACTATTTACTGCACAGCAGCAAATGTTGTACACATTATTATAAGATTATAGCTATATAATCGAAAGAAATAGTGAAAAAATGTATAAATGTACATGCAGGCATTACATTATTACTACACATCACATTACTTTACTTACTACTTCTGCTACTTTAGCAACATTGTCGAAGAAATATTAGGAGGACGTGGAGTTAAAAAGCTTTCCTATGCTAGGCTACTGCTGCCTCATACATTTTAGTTGGAAACACATTATTCTTCCATTGCCTCTTTCTTAGTGGTGGTGGTGTTCAGTGCTCAAGCTCCTTCTTAGACTTCTGGAAAGAGAGATGAAAATATTCTCTATCCTCAGCAAAGAAAGAAAGAGAGAAACGTTCCCTCCACTGACACACATTAGTTTAGTCAGTCAGAGAGAGAGAGAGACTAAGACTCTGCTTAGCAGGATTTTTTTTTCTCTTACGACTTGTACTAGTGCAGCAGTATATTCTACTATTCAAGAGAGAAAAAAATACAGGATGGAGGAACAAGGAGAAGAAAAAAAGGAGGAATAAAAATGGAAAAAAATGTTTAGCTTGCATTCGCATAGACACAAGAAGGAAAAAAACATGGATGAAAATCAAGCTACCAGCAAACAACCACGCTAGATATTTTTATAGATGGTGTTTGTTGTTACGCCATGGATACTATGGACTGTGAGTATGAAGTAAGTGAGTAAAGTAAGTAGAGTAACGAATAAATGGATGGATTGATGGATAGTTCAAGTAAAGTGGAATCAAAAGCTCGTTTCTTTCTTTTTTTTACTTTTTTTTCTTCTCTGTCATGGATTTAGTAGATGTTGTTTTTGTTGTTGTTCACGGGCACAAAACACATTTTTATTTTTGTGGCGTCGTCGTCAATATCATCATCATCCTCTGATTCTGATGTGGTGGTAGAAGTCTTTTTTGTTGACTGGCACATTCTCTGGTTTTTTTGGTGTGGGGTTTTTCACTGGAAATTTTTCTTGATGCTTTGCCATTTCCGTTGGTATAAATGAGAGTGAAGACGGCGGTGGCGGAAGAAGGCGGAGTGTTGTGAAAATGAGTAGGAGAAAAAATGAGCTGGCTAGTGTGGTGGCAGCGGTGGTAATGGAAGCTGATGCAAATGGGAAATAACAAGAATGAGAGAGAGAGAGGCCATTATCAGTCCTTACACATTAAAATTAAAAGGGTCACAATTTCCATGTGGAGATATTATTATGGTGTGTGGTGATCTTTATCAAAAAAAATCATGTCATAAGGCATGAGTTGGCATAAATAGAAAGCATTTTCCCCGTCTCTTTCACTTCTCGTGTGTCTGTTGACAAGAAGAAGTGGGAAAATTGAACTGCTAAGTAAATAATGAAAGAAGTGGTAGTGAAAGGAAGGAATCTTCTTGTTTGTCTAATACACACCTTTCTAAGAGCTACAAACACACACAAACGAACACTTGCTCACGTATTATGTTTTTTTGTGAGAAATGTGGTATTATCAAGTTATTATGATGATGACGATGATAATAGTGATGATAGCAACGAGAAAAAAATAAATAATGGTAAGGATGGCAAAGTAGCAAATAATAACAAAAAAACGTATTGAAATAGCAGCGGTTTTCGTACGAATGAGAAAGCAGCGTGATGAGTGAAACAGGTTTTTTTTGAGATAATGGAAGAGTAAAAATAAAATAGCAAAAGTGGTGACCTGAATATTATTACACTTTTATTCCCTTTCCATTCTCCATCATCATCCTTTCTTTCTTTTTTTGGCGGTGGGGTTTCGAGTGTCCCTGGTAAATAAGTAAAGGCAAACAACAAATTTTTGGAAGACATTGCCATTATATGTCCATCCATCCATCTATCCACTCTACACCAGTTTTTTTTCCTTCAGTTTACTTTCCATTTTTTGTATTTTTTTCTGAAGAAGGGGATAAAATGGGAGGAAAGAAGAGGAAAAAGTGATATTTATGAGAGCAGAGCACACGATGATGACTAAGTAGAACGACGATGGTGATGATGATAATGATGACAATGTACGATGGTAAAATGTTTCCATTAAAATATAACTACATATATATGGGTATTATGTACTTTAGCTATCAGCCATTACATATTATGTATTAATGTATACTTTTGCTCTTCGTATTACTATTATTATCATCGTCGTTCTCAATATCAACCTATATTTTGTGTTAGGAGAGATATAAATCTACAACTTTATATTGCAATTTTTATCTCTTCTGTTCATTCATGTGTCCTGTTTTTTTTCTGC
Organism: Entomobrya nicoleti; assembly: GCA_034695465.1. Lineage (NCBI taxonomy): Eukaryota > Metazoa > Arthropoda > Collembola > Entomobryomorpha > Entomobryidae > Entomobrya > Entomobrya nicoleti. Next base: position 8,697 of record JAQFZG010003051.1, on the reverse strand, counting down.
TTGTGAACACATATATTTTCGTTTTACTGCAGCTGCTGGGGTGGTTGGTCATAGCTCTGTTTGCTTGATGTCCACGACGACTATATATGGCATGGAAATTTGTGCAGCAACCATAGTTTATATTTGCTTTTTTTGCTACTTTCTCTAGTAGCTCTCTGGTGACGAGGGAGAGAGACCCAAGAAAGAAAATAAATACGTGCTGTACACTATGTTGTTATGCATGTTTTCTAAAAAAACAGAATATTTATGTATGTATAGATGGATGGAAGGAAACATATAAAATCGGAAAATGGTCGATTAGATTCGTTCCGTTGTTGTTGCTGCTCCTGTTGTGTTCACTTTGGCATTTTTTTTCTAAAAAAATCTTCTTGTCTCACTTTTACTTGTTATGGTAGTAGGAGGGAATGGTCGACGAGGTTGATCATGTTGGAGTTTGGACTTGAAGATGATGATGATCATGTAGCATGGACCTATTTACTCTGAGCTCTCTGCTTGCTTTTTCTTCTCTAAGCAACCTACAGGGAAATGTCTTCTTGTGTTACATTACATTAGAACGGCGACGGAAAGTACCTACAACATTACATTACATGGCTATGCCACACAAGGAAAGTAGATTCAAGCAAGGAAAAATATGTGGTTAGTTTTTTTCCCTCCTTGTTCTTCGTCGTCTTGTGCTTCTTCTGAATCCAGTCCACTAGTTCAGCTCACTATCCAATATTTCCATTTTCTTTTCTTCATTCTCAGCTCCTTGCAACTTTTTCTCTCTCTCTATCTCTCTCTCCAAGTCCCCTACCATCAGCATCTTAAGGCCATGGTTACAAGAAAGCATATATCCAATTTTCCTGTTTTTGCAAAAAAAAAGTATAAAATACTTAATGGGTTATATTGTCGATAGAATGTGGCATGTAAACCTATCTAAACCTCTTTTAAGGTGGAAGGAAGGACACAAGCAGTCTATCACACCGAAAAAGTAGGTTGCTTACGGTAATACATATGTATATTTTTAGTGATGCTGGTGCATTTTGTGTATTTTTTTCTGGTGTATGGTGGTTGTGTTAAGGTATGAAAAATATGTCATCTACAACATCTTATCGTTAGCCGATCTAATACAAAATAGAATGAAAGGAAGAGGACATGAAGAAGAAAGAGAGAGAGAGAGGACGATCCGGTTTGGAATGGTGATCGCGATGATGGTAGTGGTGACGAAGAAGATGGTCATCCAATTTATAAAGGAACAGTATATCTTACATTTTATTAATAGTTGTGCATATATATATTCATCATCTATCAGAGTTTTTTGTAAGAGTATAAAAAATAGAATCATTATCATGATCATTCTCTCATGATCCAACATAACACTACCATGTAGCAATGAAGGAGTGCGTTACCAACCGCCATTACATTTTTTTGGTGAGTCTTCTTCTTTTTTCATGTCGGTTGAAACGGGAGACAGAAAAGATATCAACGGCGGCGGCACTGATGGTAGTGGCGGTGGTTGGTTGCTTTTGCTATGCTATGCACTGTGCGCTGCGGTGTGCTCGCTCACTCAAGTCAGTGATGAGCTAGATGGAAAAACATTTTTTTCTTGCTTTCCATCTCTCTATCCATCTATTTACTCAACTCAACTAAGGCCAGGCCAGACCATACCAGACTAAAAAGAAGAAGAAAAACTATCAATCTCAGTCAGTCTCCTTCTCTCTCTCACTCTTCCTTGCTGGTACTCTACTGATACACAAGCTTGCAGCATGGGGCATTTTCTTTTCTAAAAAAATGCCAACCAAAGTTGTTCGTGCTGCTTACATAAAAATATGTTTACACACTGTGTTTTGTATAAGAAGAAAGAAAAGAATGGATGTATTTTTTTTCTGCAATGCAATGTTCAATGTTGCTTAGTCATTTTGCTGCTTATGTTGGATTTTCTCTTGTGCTGTGTGATCCGCCTACTACTTCCCACTTTTTTATTTTTTGCTCCTTTCTCTCTTGTAAAATGGAAAGACTGGGTAAAAATTGTGTATTTGGGCTTACTCCCATTAATATTGTGGGGGATGGAATGTTGCTGTTGGTGGTTGTAGATATAAATGCAAATTTAAATATTTTGCAATAATGAGTGGGAGAGAGGAGCATAAGATAAATGTGCACCTGGTTAAGAGTAATGTGTCTTTTCCTGACTGACTTGACTGTTAAGGGGTTTGTGTGCATGAAAAAGTACACATTATCCCACAACTCCAAAAACTTTGTACACGTACTAATAACTGCATGCATTTATGTATGTATTCTATTCATTCATTCAGCAGGGTTTTTAATGAATAAAAGTTGAATTTGTGTCAAAATGTTGGTGAATATGTACGTATACACATTGTATGCATGTATTTTGTGTGTGTGTGGTCATGTGGTGCCAGACTAGACCAGACCAGAAGAGACCAGCCAAAGTGAGGGAATGAATAGAAGAAGAAGAGAAGCAGCATGTAAAAACCAAACCACACACGCTACATTACCAACCAACCAATTATTGATTGCCTTTCTGGCTTGCTGGCTATGGACTTTTTGCTTGGCCCGCATATGGTAACAGAGAGGAAAAGAGAGTGAGAGAGAGAGAGTGAAAGGATTTTCATTATGGAAACTTCATTCGTTCTCGTTAGTGCATACACATATAAAAGAGAAGGCTAATGGCTGAACGTTAAATATTATGAAATGGTCGAAAAGCCAAACCCGAGTAAAAGGCCAGAGAGAGAGAGAGAGTCATTGCATTTCTTGAGACGATTTGTCCACTTCCTGTTCCCTCATTTACTCTCTGTTCAGTTTACTTGCTTCCCTTTGGCATAGCATGACGCTCTCATTTTCTTGCCTGCTTGTATGTACTGCTACTAGTAATGAAGGTATTAACAATGCAATAACCACTTGTAGTAAAATGGACCACGCACAGTTGGAGTCACACACACATACACACAATAATAATAGGTATATTACGTATACTCTACACAACCACATTTATTTATCTATCTGTCTATCCATATTATTCCCAGTGGCATGACCAAGTCAGCAAACAGCCAAGTCAAGAAAATTAGTCAAAACTCAACTGGCTTCCATTAGCCAGTCAGCAAGCAAGCCGTACAATAAGTCTCTCTCTTACTCTGATTATTATTAAGTAAATAATTGGTCCGTCATGCTATCCTGCCTTGACTTGTCCTTCCTCCAATTCAATACAATGCTCTCTCGCTCTCTCTCTCTCTTCTCATTTTGGCAGCAATGCTATTTGCTACTCGAGTGAATTAAAATCCCATTTGAGTCATGGAAAAAAATCTGAATACTGCATACTTTCTCCATCCCAATCCAACCATCAAAACATCAACTCTTACGTTGGCACTTTTTTCTGTCCTTTCACAACAAAGTTATATTATTATTGTTGCTGCAATTATTATTCCATTTTAAACAAAGTTATTATTATTATTCATGCTGTGGTGAACGCACGGTGCATGGTTGCTTGCATGCATACACGCACTCACCAAGATAGACAGCGAGAGAAAATATAAAAGGCAGTGAGCGAAACGCAATGTTCTTTTTTTAACGGAACGTGTGCCAAAAAAATTTGGTATGTTTGCTACTGCTGGGCTAAGAGATATATGTATGCCCAGCACGATTTCTTCTTTCTCTCTCCAGTTCCTTTTTTGGCACATGACATGATAGAGTTGTCTGCTGATATAGAGGGATAGAGAGAAAATGCTTTCACTTCTTTTTTATAAAAATATAAGCGAAAAACATGTATTCGTTTTTTTGTCGTTATTACTGTTGTGCTGCTAATGATGATGGAAAACATGCAAAATGCGTGGATTGGATTGTGTGTATCAAGTTATGTAACTTTAATATTAAGCACTGCTCCTTCGTCTAGTACAAGCACAAAAGGTAAATTCATTATTATTACCATTATACATTATTGCGTTTTGCTACTGCACTGCAAGTGCGGTTGTTTACCACATGGTCGTGGTTTGGGTCTTCCAGTGGTTTGCTGACTTGCTATTTATTATAAACAAAGTAAAAAAAGAAAGTTTCACTTTTATTTATAAAACTATACACAAAAAAACGTATAAAGGACTCTTTCACCATCAGACAGACATTTTACCATTTATATTGTATGTGTGTATTGTGTATGTTTGTGTGCTCTTGATAATGATGATGACGGACAGGTGCGTGCCGCCAGAGTGAATGCCACTGCCATTTATATATTATTATTATGCATGCACACACACACAAAACACATCCGTACATATTTGCTAAGAACAGCAGCATTTTCCACAGAAAAAAAACTCATTCTGCTTTTAAGGGAAAGAAGAAGCTCGAGTCTGCTATTATTACAAAAAGTGCCAGGTTTTTATTTTGTTGGTGTGTGCTCCTGGCAAAGTGAAAGCTTTTATATTTGCTTTGTTTTCTGTGAGAGATTCCAACAAGCAAAGTAAGTTTTATTTTTGATGCATGCATTTCTACCATTTTGCGGCTACTTCTTGTACAACAACCAAAATGCATAAATTTCTGTATTACATACTACTACACATGGTGGCGTTCTGTTAAATCTTTTGCCAGACAACACATTCTTCTTCTCACGCCGTTTTTGTGTTGTGTGTGTGTGTGCAATGGAGAAAGGTGAAAAAGCTTTGCAGTACACGCGAAACTCATACGTAATAATATCGCATTATACATTTTCTTCGTTTAAGGTTTGTTTCTGTAAGGCCCTCTCGCTCTCCACCTCTATCCACCACCCATTTTTATATTTCCTTTTATTACGCGTTTTAACCAAAAAGCATTCTTTGTTGTGTTGGCACGAGAGAGAGAGAGAGAGACTAAAATGTAAGTAAAAGTTAGATGGAAAGAGAGAAAAGAAAATGATGATAGTTTAAGGCACTATGTTTTTTTGTGTGTGGATTAAAGCTCTTTCCAGCAAAATACCATCATCGTCATAGTCATCCACCCCCACCACCACAACAACAGCCATCATTTTATTTTATATCCATGTGGGTATATTACATATTATACGATTTGCTCCTTTTTCCAGTTACTTGGAAAATATCAGTTGAATTGTAGAATGTAGTAGTCGACCACCACCGCCCATATTCCTGTTCTTTCCCATTAATAATGATCAACTCCTTTTTGCCGTTGTAATTCTCCGACATGACAACAAAAACAACAAAGAATACTACACAACATTACAATATTCGGTTTTTGTTGTTACAGTTATTATTATTATTGTGTTTTCTACAGTTGATGTTGTGTTATTATGAGAAATCGTGTTATGAATGAATTTTATTGCTTTTATTTTGAACAAGTAACTTATATCATCAATTGGCATTAAACGGATATCCTTATTTTCCCTTGAAAACCTAATTTTATATTTTTCATGATTGCACACACCTGATTTTATTTTCTTTGAGTGTGAGTAAAGTTGTCAGATTAAAGGAAACTATAAAAAATATTTTTTCCGCATGACTTATTAATACCAACCATTACTTGTATTTTGTGGTTTACTCATTTAATATTTTTCTCACAGGGACTTGACTACGTGTGAGTAAATTAATCGTAGAGTATTGTAAAAAATAATACAAGGATTGATCGATTAGAGGAATAAAAGGTTGTGTGTGACACAATTGGTGTTTTACTGAATTGACCATCATCATCAATATTAATGTGTGCGTGTGCCGTCAGTAGTGTGTGTACTTTTATGGACATGTACGTTTTTTATAATGTATTTATGTAATTAATTAAATACTCCTCCTTTTCGTGATCCTCCTCTCTGTCTTTATTCCCCTCGCTGGTGCCAGTCCACTAGTTTTATTTTTTTTGCAATTCCCTAGTGCCCTTAACTGCTGCTACTTCTGTAGCAAATAAATAAAGAGAAAATTAAAACCTGACTTATCTGTTTTTACCTACCACCGCTACAAACAGTTCCTCTGTCTGTCTCTGTCTCTGTTTTAATGCGTACATAACTCTTCCCTCTTGATTCATTTTTATAGCTTTAGTAGGAAAAAAAGGGAAGTAGTAACAAAACCATACTTTATACTCCGTTTATTGACCGTAATAGCAGAAAAGTAATAATAATAAAAATACGACTTTTTCGATTCAATCTGAAAATCTAAAAGTCCACGCACAAATACATACAAAGAGGGAGTCCACCGACTACTAATTCTGCAAGTTATGTTTTTTTCTGCAAAACGCTAGGTTACTGCAGTAGTAGCGATGGGGAGTAAAAAAAATAAAGCTTGTTCCACTCTTCCCATCCCAGTTTAATCTAATTAATGATGATGATAATGATGGCTATGAATAGTAGCAGTAGAATAACCTTATTTTTTTGTGAAAGAAGGAAACAAGAAATAAAATAATATAAAGGGAGTATTTTTGTATATTTAATGGTATGGGAGTATTCGCAGCAAAAGCTCAGCCATTCTGATGATCACGATCATCGTCAACATCGTCATGCAAACACAAAGAAGGTTAAGAAGGGGGAAAAATTGCAAAAACGGTAGAAAACGAGGAAAAAATTATCATTAAATTAGCCCATAAATTGTCTTGGTCGTAATTTGTAATAATGTGTGTGGTGCCTCCACACACACATACATACTAACTAAATAACCTTTTACTAGAAAGCTTGACGAACCTGGAGAGAAAAAAAAGAAAACAATTTTTTTGTCGAGTTAGTCATACGAAAGAGGAAACGAGCTGAAAATTTATTGAGACCCTCATCATCAAACATGGTTGTTATTATTGTCACGTTACATTTCGCCATTCTTTTCACATGAATAACTGCAGTAGTTGTATGCATACCACACACTGTCTTTCTATTATATTGGCATGCCATGTATAATATGCCATGTGGTGGTTGGTGAAGGTGGGCAGGTTACTGGTTGACAACAAATTTTGGAATAAAAGGGCAATTTCGCTCACCTGACTTTGTTCACTACTACTACAATCATCATCAGCCAACATAACACGTTGTTTGTTATATTTTCATTTGCTCATAATAAATGTACGCCTTGCACAAATTGGAACACAAGTAAATAATATGTAAAAAAAACTGAAATAATAGACAGTGTGTCTCCACCAAAAAAATAACAAGCTATTTTGTCAACAAAAAGTAATTTTTTTGGTGTGGTGACTATTTTTGTTTTTCTTTTGGGAAAAAGCCACTGGACTAGTACAAAAAAATTTAATACAAAAGAATGTCAATAAAATGATACATGAACATGTAAAGATATTTTTTTGTGTGAACAACACGTGTATTATTGTTAATAATGATAAAAATGAGTACAAAAGAGAATTATGCATGACTAGATGAAAATAAGTATTTCCGAGCAAAAAGAAATAATAGGGATGATAATGATAATAAAATGTGAGAATATTTTTAATGCTGATGTTTGCGTGTGCTAGTGTTTGTCACCATATTATTTCTATTAATATTATTACAACAAGCATGAGTTATCATGAGCATGCGACAATGATCATTCATTTTATTATTCTTTTATTTATTTATTTCCTTACTTCTGGAGAAAGAAAAAAAAATCATGCCCTGGTTTGGCTTGGTTGACTGGTTACTTGGCTAAAATATATTGTTTAGGGTTTAGGTGATGTGACAGAAATGATTGCTTTTTGATATACTTTTTTACCTAGGCAAATAATGTATATAACAATACCACCTTACCTACTTCCTCCTTACCTTATTTTATCAGAAATGATCATCATCGTCATGATTCTTCCAAAAAAAGCATGATGTTTGCTCTAGTACACACACTGGTATGTATACACATACACACCTTCTTATCGGAATAGAAAAGATAGCGAAATGATATTAGAAATAACAAGTAGTCTAACAGAAAAAGGAAAAAAAATACATTATTTGGGAGAAAAGAGAGGGAGAAAGCCAGCTAGGCAAAAGAAAAAGTTTTCTCGTTAACGTGAAACCTATTATTATCCTGTTATCGACAGTTTTAACAATTGTACTCACTCACACACACTACACATACAGTGTAGTCAGTGAAGCCAGAAAGAATAAAATAAGAAGTTGTGAAAATACCCAGTTCCCCCATTTTCCATGTTTCTTTTTTTTCTTCTTTATGTCCATTTTTCTAGGTGAGTTGATATTTTTCCTAACATCGTAAAAAAATGGTTAACTGCTGTTCGTGGTTGAGTGGATCTGAGGAAAGAAACAAGTGAAGTTGTTGATCAGCTTGTGATCTTGATGATGAGGCGGAAGACGACATCGATGGTCATGTTCGACATGACATATGTACACACACATATGAAAGTCGATCAAGTCATATCTAGAACAATCACACTTGATAAAAAAAACTGTACGTAGCGTAGGTAGGTTGATTGACTCAGATGATACGTTGTTGAAACATCGTTTACTACAAGCTGAAAATATTTGGAGTTTGATGATCATAGGCAGCAAAGTATGCTTTAGAATGTTGGTTCTTACATTTATATTTTTCGTCTATCACCCCGAGAAAGAAATGAGGGGGGGGTATATAATTCACTTACTTTTAAGTTTACGCATGAATAAGCATATGCTTCGATATTCAGCTGAAAACAAAATCATGAACATGAAAAATTTAAAAATAAGAACTTTTGAAGAAAAAAATTACAAGGTAATAAATGTTTGGATCAACAGAGTGACAAGGAGATGAATGTGGCTGTAAATTTAATAGTAAACAGTAT
>JAQFZG010003050.1:0-14618 GCA_034695465.1 Entomobrya nicoleti | reverse complement strand
TGTACAAAAGTACCAATTCATCTGATAAAGTATGAGGCTGATCAAAATCAGTTTATTCTAGAAGATTCCTCTGCACCGTCAGATGTTATTAGGAAACTTGGTTCCCGAAACGGACGTTTTTAAATATCTGAAAAGGAATTTGTTCAACAGCTTTCTCACGAAAATTCATCATCAAGTATATGCATCTGTGATACCCCTGGCATGGGTAAAACGTTTCTGCTTTCAAGCATTGCTCGTAGCATGACAGAAAAATGTTCGAATCGGAAGATAATCGTGTTCATTCCACTCACCACGTTTGCCAAAGATTTTTCTCCAATCTCGACAAATACCGATTTAGAACCCAACATATCACTCATCAATGTGCTTAGCTACACTACTTCCTCTGGGGAGCAATCTATAAAATTGTTATTTGAACTGGTGAAAGCTAAGTTAATTCAGCTGGATGTTTTTTTCGACGGTTTTGATGAATTGCCTGCTGACAAGATTGAATGGATGAAACAGGTCTTTCAATCAATCACAACAAATTTCATAAATATCAGGATTTACATAACGTCTAGGCCTCACATGAGACAAGAACTAGAAAAGAGTCTTGGCTTGGTTGCTTATGACATCTTGCCATTTAACCGACAAAACCAAGTTGACTTTTTGGTCCAGTTTTGGAAAACTAGTAAACCAGATTCTGACCAGCTTTCCATACAAAATTATGCCACTAATTGCTTAGAAGAAGTTAACAAATCCCTCACAAAAAATGATAAGGAAATAACTGGAATCCCACTTTTATATCAGCTGATTGCAGAGGTTTATGGGAGCAAATTAGCGTGTCACTCAATCAAAAGAAGAAAAATTTCCGATGGTTCCTTGAAATTATCCGGAATGTATAAAAAGTTCATTGAAAAGAAAATCAACCTGGTTTCCAACAACAAGGCAGAATTCGACAAAATAAAGCTGGTTCATGTATGGCATGCACTCAAACTTCTTTTCCCCACAAAACGTTTACATGAAGACAAGCGATTTAGAAATGTTGAAGATTCGCTAACAAGTCCAGAAATCTTAAGGGTTGGAATCATCCAGAAACATTCAAACTCAGCCGTCGAGTTTATACATCGGACGTTTGCTGAATTTCTGGTGGCAGAATATTTTTCAAAAATACTGCGGGATACGAATATTATTAATATTGATACTATGAACTGCAGTTTAACATCAATACTCAAATTACTCCTAAAATGCGAGCAACCTCGCTGGATAATCACCTTTGTGCATCCTGCGATTGTGTCCTTCTTTAACTCCGCACTTGATGAGGTTAACGTTACTGAAGAGCTGAAGATCCAAGCAGCCAAATTTGTTACCTCCATGTCACATAAAGAGTTCCGCACAATTCTGCACGGATGTTGTCAGAATAACTTTTACAATATATTTTCCTTTATGAGAAAAGTGTTGACAAATTGCGACAACTTGTGGCTTGCGGAATGTTTAACAAATGAAAAGAGTTTTGATCTGTTAAGATTATGCATTGAATGTTCGACTAGTCAGATGTTTCGCAACTGCATCCAACTTTTCTCGGACGTTTTGAAGTTGGACGTGGTACAAATTAACGAAATGGAAAAGAAATCTGAGACTTTGTTACTGCAAGCAGTCCGATATACCAACTATGAAGCTGTGGAGTATTTAGTTGACAGGATTTCACTTCAAAACCAAAATATTTTGGAATTGTGCGTCCAGTTTAGTGAGAACATTCAGAAAAGAGAAAACATTCTATTACTGCTGAACAAGGACCCAACTTTAATCCATGAAACTCCGGATATTTTGGTTAAACACCGAGTCAATGTGAGGTTATTTACAATACTTGTCAAATTTGGGGCAAATTTAGCAGCTGTAAAAGATTATGGGAATTGTGCCATGTATGCCGCACACTACATGTCACCCAGTGATTACCACAAACTAGTTCAATTTCTTTTGAATGATTTCAAAGCGGAATATTTATTTTGTAACAATGAAAAATGGTCTGATCCGCTGCCATATATTTTACAATGGGCTTCACTTTGGCCAGAAACGTTGGAACTTCTACTCAACATTGCTGGCGTTGATATTAACATGAAAGATACGAATGACGACAATCTAATGTTTTCTGCTGTTAAGGGAAACAAACTGAGTACTTTACAGAAACTTTTAAGTCATGGACTTGATTATAAAGCGAGAGGAAAGGATAATAGAAGCTTACTGCATGTGGCTGCAGGGGTAGGAGGAGTGGAGCTGATGCGTTACTTCTTGTCATTGAAACTGGATCCCAAATCTTGTGATGAAGGTAATAGGACTCCTCTACACTATGCAGCAGATGCATCTGTATATGGACAGTTATCTGTAATCGAGATTTTGGTAGAAAATGGAGCGAATGTGCAAGCGAAAGATAATGAAGGACAAACTGCTCTCCATTTATTTGCGGAAGCATTTTATGCAAATCAGAAAATAATCAAGTATCTTATTCGAAAAGGAGCTGACGTAAACAATCGCAACATAGACGGAAACACTGCACTACATTTGTGCAAGAAGGAGGTAGTCAGGGATTGTCTGATTGAAATGGGGGCTGATATTCATGCCAAAAATGTAAAGGGGCAAACACCTGCACAAAAGAATACTTACTTGTGGAAATCAGCCAAATAATATTTCGACACATGAAATGGGACGCTATTCGACTGAAATTAAAGCTTCAGTGATAAAATTGACGTAAACTTATTGAATCACATTTTAGTTTTTTTCATTAAATAGTCACAATACAGAGTTGGCTCTACAAGTATTCTATATTAGTATTCTCTTACAAAATTAAAATAAATGTAATAAATATATCAAAATGCATTGTCTTTTGCAGTCATATATGTATTCTAACTTAAACTAAAGTACTATTTCCTCTTTCTTTCTACATTGGAAAGTAGAGGGCCCTTCATTAACTACAATAATTCTTATTGAATTATAAACATACTGAAGAGTAAAAGTTTCGAAATAAAAAAACATCGAATTTAAAAAAAATTACAAAAAATCAAACAAATTTTTAAAATATCAAGTTATAAAAACGTCAATTTTTTTTTATCAAAACACATTGATGCAAAATTAATTATTATTCTTCGATTTTGCAAACATTACGCATACTCGGTGCTGATATAATGAAACCTGTAAAAACGTAAAACCAGTAAAGCAGATTTTATAGTCGATCTTTTGGATGTTGATAAATGTGTGAAAAAGTTAAACCGGGGAAATCTCCTGTTCCTAATAAGCTGATGACTGAGACTTTGAAGAATGCTGATCCAGTATTGTGTGATGTGAGTATTAAATATATGTCTCAATTTTTAAGAATTGATTTCTAAAGTGGTAAAAATAAGTAGTTACACAATTAATAGCTTACAATTATAAATGGAAAATTTATTGATATTCATCGTTGGATTTAAAAGTCAGCGAACTATTTTATTATAACTTGTAATAATAAAATACCTACATTTTAAACTATTAAACTATTATACTATTCGTATCTAAAATTATTACAGGTTGCTCGGATGATACAGAATTTAAATTTTTATGTACTCCTTCGTAGTCCAATGGTTTTGTAGTCCAAATTTGAGGTTGCTGATTTGCCTTATTAATTTAATGTGAAGTTACTACGTTTTCTGTTGTTACTGAAAGTAGTAAGACCACTTTACCTTTTTTGCGCATCATTTACAAGTACATATTTGTTTATAAATGACATACCTAAATACAAAATATATAGTAAACCAGGTAAGTATCCCAATAATGTGAGCAAGACGCTTATCGAAATGAAATACATGAAAAAATAAAATGGGTACATGTTATATTGAAAAGCTTACATAAAAGATACAAATTGTAGAAGCTTAATTCAATGACAAGGCGTCGGGAACAGGCGTACGCCTGTTACAATAAACCAAGTTACTCCCTCTGGTTCTTGTTGAGACGGGACTTGACACGGAAATCCAAACGGAAAAAAAATAAATGAAATACAATCTACTACACGATAAGAATGAAACGTTTCACTTTTAAATCTAATCTCAAAGCTTCGTTTGAACTTATTTTTGCATACCATTTTATGGACAGTAGTCCAGGTACTTTCCACGGGATGTTTACCTTCCAGCACCTTTACCAACTAGATAAAAACAAAATGAAATCAACTATAGTAGATAAGGTGTGCTAATGAGCATTTCCGAACTGGGACTTGTTATCGGTTAAAATTTAAATTCAGTTCCATCGGTTTGAGGCCGAAACTTGCATCACTACTTCCTAAATGTATAGTTTACCTGAAGCCCAGTTTAAACCCAATCCACAACGTAGTGCACTGTAAGCGAAGCTTCAAACGATCTTAACATAACGTTTATTCTGAACAAACTCTGACTTTAACAGAGGCTGTCCTGGTGGGAAATGTTCCTTAATCAGAGAAAAAATATTGATGATGATCTCTACGAGAGCAGTTCCAAGAGTGACACCTACTAACATGAAATAAAGAAGCCAAAAGTTAATGCTGGAAAATCTGCCCACCTGAAAACATTTAATGCATTATACGCTTACCAATTAGCTTGGAGGGAATCTCGTTATACACTCACGAAAATGCAATTATGTATTCGGCTCCGATCGGCTTCATTCATAAAACAATGCAAGTTCCAATAAGAAATAGTAACGAATAAAGTAGCTGATGAATATCCTGTGTGGTCTTACAGCTGACAAACGCCTTCACGTCGAACAGGTAAAAGTAGTTCTCAGGTTCAGTTCTTAAATAGCCGACACTGTCCGTATTGCCCCGAGTGCTTTGTCGCTTATGAAATCCTTTGTTCACTCATATTTGATGAATTCAAAGCCTGTTTTTCTGAACTGCGTCGTCTCTGAAATCATTTGTAAAATGTATCTAAAAGTAAGGAATTAAAACCAAACGGCATAGCAAACACCATCCGACAACGCTTTAATACGGCTAATTCTTCTTCCTGAGTAAAACGTTGAAACTCTTGTGTATTTAATACATACATACGTTCAATTATGAGAAGGAGCCTAGCCTAGCAGTAATACATGAATATCGGAGTATAATATGACCATCATGATGCAATGCAAAACGAAGTGTATGAAATAAATGCATATTTTGACGTTTTATTTAAAGAATGGTTTGTAGGTTAGACAGCAACCAACGATCTTTTGTTGATAAGAAATTTATTCTTAGCTGTTTTACGATTTACCATTATAATCTGAAAGATTTAAACTCTGAGCATAAACGAAAACTTTGAGAACAAAGGAAAAAATCAATACAAGACTCTACGTACGCATACATGTGTAAAGTCAGAATTAGTTAGCCTAAAGCCTGTGGAGAATTAGTAAGTAGCTGGATATGGAAACCCGTAATTATCCTCATATAAAGCTTCGATCATAAAGTTAATCACTACGCACTACTATTTGTGCAATCGCACTACGTCTGTGTTCAGCGCCTATGTAGTGTTAATGCGGTATTGTATCTAAAAGTTTCGCCACAATCACTACAACTAAACAATTGCGGGTCTGGAGTATCGAATTGTAGATGATGCCGACGCAGGTTTCCTGCCTGCTTGAACACATGACCAGTGGTGCAGTTTTTGCAAACTAAATCTTGGTCCGATTTGTTACGAATTCCAGTTTTTTCCTATAGAAATGAAAAAAAAATTAGTTAGATGTAGTTTAAAATTGGAAAATATGAGTTAACTAGGTAAAAAGGACTACAGCCTATACCTTTTTGGTTTTGTTTTGGCGGACTAGTAACGGACTATTCCGAGAAATCAATGTATGATCTCTTCATGACATTCATCGCACTTCGTCTTGCTTCACCCAGCACCTCGTCTTTCAAATTCACTCAAAACAAGAATGCACTTATTTAACAGCGCTTCTAACAACAAAACTTTTTCCTCCAATTGGTTACTCTTCTTCCAGCAAGGACAATAAATGGAGGAGGAGCCGCATACAACGCCAATTGAACTTGAATTTTTATCCATCTCCAAAACAAAGAATAAGTAAAGAGTCTGGTTAAAAAATCAGCACAAAATATTACTCACATTAACCTCTAAATGAGCAAAATTTAAATGAACAGTACTTCAAGAGTAATAGTTTTATATCACAGCAAATTTAAATGTGTAGTAAATCGGTGAAAAACACGACTAGCTGCAAAGTTCTGATATAAACAACAAAGGGAAATGCATTAGGTAACAAAATAGATAGATAATGAAGACCAGTGACACAAGTATAATAATGTGTTCAAGGCTTTTAAGTCCAGCTGTAACAATGGCCCTTATGCTAAGCAGATTAAAAGTGAGTAGAAATTTACTGTGCTAGAGCCTTATTGAGTGGTTTAAGGCATTTAATCTCTTTGTACTTATTGAATACCGCCAAACATACCCCATTTTAGCCCCCACCACCATGTACATTCAGGACTGATTCAATTTAATGCAGTTTTCGTTCGTACATCTATATGCTTATGGATATGTATGGGTACCAAGAAGTGAGGTAAGAACCAGCTCCGATAGAATTTATACCTTAGTCAGCAATTTCTCAGCTTTGTTTCCTTTCCCTGTTGTAATTTTGACACATCCTCAAGCTGGATGTGCAAGTTGGAGTTTCTATTTCTATGACATGCGTTGGCGTTTTTCATTCAGATTTGGATGCGCACCTAATTACGAGCAAGATGAACAGAATTCCTTTCCGACGAACCTATTTGCGTCCTCTCCAGGGGATCCTGAGCAAATGGAGACGCTGAGAGTAGCTTTGAACTGTATTCATGATATTGGGAAGATGATAGACGACAAGTTTTACAGTTTAAATGGTAATGAGTGGAATTTCTATGTCATACTATTTGCCGAAAAAAATCAAAATGAGTGAAAGTAGTTTTCCTGGCTACACACACCACACGTAGGTATAAAGCATGTGTGTAGTATGAATAAGATGCTACACAAAGAAATAAAGGTAAAACCAAAACTGTCGAGTAATAGTATTATGTCAACTTTTATTTCAAATTCAAGAGGTAGCGATAACCTAATGAGTGCTGATTTCTTACAGGGCAGCCACTGCTCATAAGGACCCATTTCCATCGGTGGACAGTCCTATGGTAAAAAACAAATGAAAAACCATAATTATTAATCGATCTTTTAAATGTAATGCAACTATGCGTACTTAATCAAACACGTGTTTCAACTTAAAGCTTTACAAACGATTTTGATTTGCCTGTACACAATTCTGTGAATTTGTTTAAATTACTATGGAATGTAATGCTATGTAGCATGTACTATCAGCATGGAACATATTTAAATCATACCCTATCGGGCCGTTTTTGTGGTAGTTGTTTATACTTTTTAATTACAAAAATGAGATTTTGATTAATTCGATATTTCCATTGATAAGTAGTTTTATTTTTTTAAATTATTTGATTATCTTAGTCTTGAAACGAAATATGCCATCTTAATAAAACTAAAGTAAAATTTCACTACAAATTAAATATTAGCTTAAAATGTAAAAACTATTGAAATTACAAAATGCATTGCTGGGCAAATATTATTTCTTAACAATACAGTTTTTATGATTGTTTTCACCATAATAACTATTTTTTTTTTTACTGGAAATCTACAAAAATATTTAGCACTGTATGTTCAACTTATAAAATTGCAATAGTTTGATGAGAAGAAGATGGAGCAAAGCAATAGCAAAGCAATGAACTTCATGTTCTAATACGAGACAAGTCTCCTCCACATCTCGGGGATGCTACCGGAGCCGGTTCCTCTACTGACGAGGTTCGTGGGCTGGTAGCAGGCGAGATGTTTAGCACATAAATTTGGCTTAAATTCAATATATATATACTGTACACTAATTGGCATTAAAACTAAATTTGACTTTGTAATGAAATCATTTATGAATTTTTATTTTGAAATTGTATGTATACCACATTAATCTTTTCTGTCATTTTATCTAATATGGATTTGTCACATGTATTTTTTATGACTGATCTGCAATAAAGACTTATATATATATATAATAGCCCAAATGCCCAACGTCTCTGCACTGCAGAGTGAACACAGGGCAGATGGCACTGCCATCAAGGTTGCGCATGGCCAATGAGGAAAAGATAAAGCGGAGCAGCACACGGAGCAGTGCAGCACACTGAACACAGGACAGAAGGCGTGGGAAAGTTGCTGTTAGCCTTAATGCTTGCTTATGGGGATTTGTATTAGTTGACTGCGCCACTTAAACAAACCATTACACTACCACAGTTAACATGCTAGCCAGTTTAACGATGCTCGGGATGGTGTTGACGATGAACCTTGATGAGTCAGCCAACAGAAACTACTTCTTTGCCAAAAACCTCACAAAAATACACCAAAAATCCCCGAAATTCGCCACACAATTATACACACGATTAGTGCGGGTGTTACGCGATTAGTAACAGAAAATAACTACGCGATTAGTAGTCTTTCATTAATTTTCAACAATTAGTTTTATTAAAACACAAAACTTCTCCTCTCAACTCTAATCAATTCACAATTTCCTTCGCAGTCACAGCACTGATTCACAACCAAACGTCAACTGACAAAAAATATAAAAAGTAACGCGGTGGGAAAAGCTGAAGGCTTCTTTCCCCGCTCACCAGCTAGCATAATGATAAAAAAGCAATGCAGAAAATGCATCACACCGCAACCAAGACAGGAAACGCACCGCTACTTTTCCCTCTCCGTCTCAGGTTCCCCCACTTCATCCTCATCGACTCCAACATCAGAGCAATTCCTTTGTCTCTCAAATGACGCAGCGACACAGTTAAAATTCATAATTAGGCTTTTGATTGGATTTGCTAATGATTTGAAACTGTAGAGTAGAAAAATAAGTTTGTGAAGCGTATTTAAAATATTTAATTGCACATTTAAATCTACATCAATTAATTGGTGTTTTCATCATATTCATCATATTAATCTGTGAAGCAAGTTCAAATAAATGTTGTTTATGCAGGTTACTTTGAAGTCAATGGCGAAGGAGGAAAGCGTAATAATAGGTGGGGTTAATTAACAGTAAATTACGGTCGGAAAAGAACTAATCAGTAAGCAAGATTAATTGGTTTCATTAATTGGCGTGGGTTCGATTATTGATGAACAAAGACAAGATGCATTAAGCCATGTTGAGTAATGACTTGATTTGATAGATAACGGTGCAGTGCAAGTCAACACACAACAAGCTCGTCATAGAGAAACGGGGGCAAAGCGATAACGAGCGGGTTGAATTTGGCGAAAAGCAATTCAAAATTGCCACACAAAAATAAAACAAACCAATCATGATGAATGTTTACTTGTTGGAATTGGGGAAATCAAAGCTAGTCTCTCGTCTTCAGTTAAATGGGATCACAATTAAAGATTAATGAACTAGTTAACTAATTATACATAGATCATTAGTTAATGTGCAACAGCTCTAATTTAATTTTGTACTAAATCGAATTGTTAATTGTTTGGGAATCCTAATAGTTTTGAGTGATGCCATTATGCATTTTGTACAAAGTGAACAGTTAACCCTTTTCCCAAGTTGACTTTTTTTAATTGGCTTTTCAGCTAGTTAATTTTAAGGACCTCATTTTTAATGTTAGTTAACCGTTGTTATACTACTGACTATTTTAATTGAATTATCATAAATCTTGAGGACACTGTTCAAGTTGAGAGTATTTTTATTATGCGCTTGTCAACCAGCTTGGTAAACAAAACAAAAAACAGCTGAATTTTGACCCTTTCTTTTTTTCAAGCATGTAAACAAAAAGCAGAGCAATGCCATTGCTTTTCAAAATGTACAGAAAGTTGACTTGGAAATTTAGTGGGTAAGCTGAAATAGTAAAAAACACGTCCTTAAACCACATATCTGTTATAATTAATTATTAAATTCACAAAATGACTTAATTGTGGTTAATTAAGTTTAATTGCTGTTTTGATTTGGAGGGTGCTTGAAACCTAGACAAGTGACGTGGGTGAATTTGATATCTCAGAAAATGAATCTCCTAATGGAAGGTAAGCTAACTAAAAGTGGAACTATTTGTTTGCTTTGCTGTTTCCGTATTTTAAAAGGTTAATTGATGGTTAACTTTAATTATATTTAATTTCGAGGAGTGTGAGAAAGTGAGAAATGTGAGCAAGTTTAGCGAGCGAGAGCTTAGCGACGGTGACGGGAAGACTAATTGGCAGGATGAGTCCAGGGATTCCGCTTGGCTGTTCACTGGAGCTCCTCCTTATCAGTAAAGTGAGGGGGGTATAGTTATATAATTGCTGTATTTAGTCAGCATGGATAAACAATTAAGATTAACTAGACAAGGGATGAAAACCTAAAGTCGACCATTTTGGATGTGGATAATTTTAATGCGATAAAGGTAGCTTACTAGGTAGATTACTAATTAGTTTAATTGTTTAGTCAATTTTTATTATGTCGTCATCGTAATTAAGTAATTTACTTTATAGTGTTGATAGATTTTGGGAGGAACCATCCGTGAGGATCATGTGAAGGAGTGTAAGGTGCCTGAGGACAATGATAAGGTTGATGACCTCACAAGGGAGTTATGGACGGAGGGATACGCGCCAGCTTGAAAAACAATTAGGTATGGCGGCGGCTCTTCCAGAAACCTCAAAACAAGGTGGTGGTGGAAGTAATAAAAAAATACTAAAATTAATTAATTTGAAAAAAAAGATTTAAAAAAACATTTATTTAGTATAAAAAACCAATTAAATAATAAAACATAACAACTAATTAATAAAAATAAATAAAAAATAGACAATTAATTAATAAAAAAATAAATAAAAAATAGACAATTAATTAATAAAAATAATAATAAAAATAAACAATTAATAAATAAAAAAAATAAATAAAAAATAGACAATTAATTAATAAAAAAATAATAAAAATTAAACAATTAGTTAATAAAAAATAATTAATAAAAAAAAACATTTAATTAATAAAAAATAAATACATAATAGACAATTAATTAATAAAAATAAAAAATAAAAAATAGACAATTAATTAATAAAAAAATAATAAAAATTAAACAATTAGTTAATAAAAATAATTAATAAAAAATAAACAGTTAATTAATAAAAAATAAATAAATAATAGACAATTAATTAATTAAAAAATAATAAAAATTAAACAATTAGTTAATAAAAAATTAATTAATAAAAAATAATTAATTAATAAAATATAATTAATTAATTTAAAAAAATCAATTAAAAAATGAATATTTAATTTCAAAAAATAGCAAAGTAACTAATAAAAAATTAAGCAATAAAATTAAAACTAATTACACCATTTAAAGGAAACAAAGAGATTTAAACCCAGCCCGTCAATATTATTAACTAATTAACTAACATTTCCCAAAACTCATACCTAAATTAAATCTTACCAATTGTATCACAAGCGCGAAACCAGACATACGCAAAAACCGATAACCAAGCCAGGGCACTCATCAATCCAAAATAAATCATCACAAACACCACCGGACACAATAAATCCTCTCCAGACCTTCATTTAAAGAAAAAAACACAATTAAAAATAAAAATCAATTAATTAACTTCATTTAACAATTTTTTTTTTCAAACTTACGCGGGCTCACTCCTCCTCCCAGTGCCATCCTTCCTACAAAGTATCCCCTCCCTCGTACCCCCCGGCAACCACTGAATCTCCCACCCAATCATGCCCACCGTCCACCACACATTCGCATAAAACAGCGTCACAGCCGGTTACTCTTTTCCACTCCTCCAACCCCAAAAAACTGCCCACCACCCACAGTCCCCCCAAACCACCTCCCACCGCCCCCATCAAACAACCCTGCCCATCCTCCCATGTTCCTCCTCCCCAAAAACTGGATCCCTCCCACAATTAAATGCAAATCCCTCCTGATAACCACCAGGTTCCCCACTCTCCATTTTCTCAAGAGGGGCCATGCAGGTGCCCGAAGTGGTGTTCCACGGCAACTCCAGGATAAAGTCGTTATTAATTTTACAAGCGGATGGCGGGAACCTTGAAACGTCTTCACATTTTAAAATTGGGGGAAGTTCTTTCAAAACCTTTTCGATAACCAGACAAGGAGTTGGGATGATCCTGCAGAGGTCCTGGGGTGGAAGGTCGACGTAGTCATCTTGGCAACGGGGTAAATAAATGGAGCAGAGCAAAGGCTGGATTATCGCCCAACAGCGGGGTACACTCTTTTGAAGACCTTGCCATCATTTTAACTCCCTCTGAAAAAAATATAATTAAAAATTAGTTTTTTTTACGTTAATTAACTTTTTAAATTATTAAAGTGCTTATTTAGTTTACCTGGATTTGATTTGATAAGGTAGTTAAATAATTAATGGTTATAATAAAAAATATTTACCTGTTTGCAAAGCCATTTATCTTTTTTTTGTGAAAGGATGGTCCAGCTCCAGTTTGGTTAACCTTTTTAAGCATGTCATCAGATAACCACTGAGTTTTAATTAACTTTTGAAGTAGCTTGCACATAATTATATTTTAATTGTGCATGTGGAATATTTTTAATGTAGTATTTGATGAAGTGAGTTAATTAACTAAAACTAAATGTAAACTGGTGATCTGCTGAGAAGCAGCAGCAGCACACTCAACACACTTGTTGCTTTCCTTCTGATAAGAAAATAGAGAAAAGTAAACAAAGCCAGCGAACATGCTTGCCTATACCGGCAATGCTTTTTCGTTTTTTTTTGGATGCTTCATCTATTTTTATGTGGGAACTGGGAAATATGTATACAGCATGTAAGCTGCATTCAATGTTGTACATAATTTTAACCAAAATCTTATCGAGCTGAAATGTAAGAAAGGAACATGTGCATGTTTAGTCGTCGTAAGGCTTTACTTATAATATTGCTCAAGTTTTATTTTGTGGATTTTGTGTTGTGGATTTCGGATTGTGCGTTTAATATTTTTCTAGACGATGTAACGGCTAATTAACTGTAAAATGTGCAAACAAATTTATTGTAATATTTGACCAATTAAATTTCTCTCACCAAACTTTGTCCAGAGACCAGTTTTTTAAATATAGGTTTACAATTACAGGTTAATATTTAAAATTAATTGAGATCCAGTTCTAATCACTTGGTTTGACACGCTTAAAATTGAATATTGGCTTAAATTTGTACGTATATGCCTCATAGTTATAATAAAATAAACCTTATACATGGTTATGACGATAAATTGAAGTTCCAGATCCTTTAACACTTTAGTTTTATCAAAACTTCACTTTTATTTGTGGCCATTACCTGTGAAGTTGAAGTGAGATGATAACAACTCTGAAATCATAGTGAACAAACCAATCGAAAAATCGTTTCCATTTTTAGTTCGTAATTTTAATGGATTATCTCATTATTATATTTGTTCATTTGCGTTGTTCAAAAAGTAGAAACAATGACTCATTCATTTATGTACATATAAATATCCTGTTGAGCTTTAGTACTCTCTTGTTGGCTGTATGGAAGGTATGACACCACCGTTAAGGTACTTGTGTTTTGCAGTAAGGGTAGTATTTTTAATAGCTAGGCATAACATGCTTATGTTAATGTTTTTATGGATGGCATATATGGCTGAGCTTGTGGTGAAAGTATGAACAATAAAGTCTGCATCTAAAATATAACAGAAAAAAATTAAGAAATAGGTGCAAGTAACTTCACCATATCGTTAAAAATGCAAACGTTTTGGGCATATTAGGTAGAATTATTTTGTTTATTATTTTGGTCTATTGATTGAATTTATATTTTGTTCTACTTTGATAGAATAAGTTATCAATAGTTCAAAAAAATAATTTAGACTAAAATATTTTACCTTAAAGTTTAGAGTTTTAGCTTCAATTTTACACTCAAATACATCTTGACATATGTAAATATTTACATTAATTCACTTAATGAAGTATGGAGTTAAGCAATTGGTTTTAAAAAATTGACGAAATTATTATATGGCTTTGATACTGTTATCGAAAGGCAACTGATATGCACCAATTCAATGAGTCAGCATATTTGATATTGAAACATTTTCTGGCGAACGTAGCCTCAGTTTTGTAACGCAGACATGCATATATAGATTCATGTAACCGATTTCTACGGACTAACTTATATATTTTATGTAGAAAAGTTATGAAAATACAGTATAATTAATTTGCTAATCATGTTCCAAACTATCGCAAAAGAAAGTTACTTGGAGGCCTATTGCAAGTTTTTGTACTACAGTTGTTTGATACCTTTAAAGCCAGTTTGGAAATTGAATGGGAAGTTGTTAGTTCTTAACGGTAATGGAATTCATAAGGTTAACCACCACCAAAATTATAGATGTTCAATTTAAAAGCTAAGCTTAACCAATTTCCTCAATAATTATTTGCATTATGGTGTTGCACAGGTGTTATGCATAATAGTCGACTCATTGGTACTTGTCGATCATTTACACAAACTACTAACATTTCAAGAGACCTTGAATTCATCGCCCCTGGTACTATTTAAATATGCAGGTATAGTTCTAGGATTATTCGTCATTTCATCATGGAACATCTGTTTCTGGAGAAAGACAAACCAGCTCACGAAACTTATTTATCAAACATCCACCAACTGCTCCAT
>JAQFZG010003049.1:0-14619 GCA_034695465.1 Entomobrya nicoleti | reverse complement strand
CATCATGTCATAGTCAACTGAAATGATCTTACTTGCCTAAACTGGTTGAATGAATTGAATCCCTCTGTGGGAAAGAACGGTGTTATTTTTGTATTCAAAAGTTATTATGAATGCTAATACGGAGTCAGTATAGATTAAATCTAAGCTGATGTTGTTAAAAAACCAGATTTAACTTTTGATAAAGAAAGGTATCATTTTGCACTTCATTCCAAGTTGTTAGAATACGTAGGCGTAGTATTTATGCATACATAATTTTCCCTGATTCCTATTTAATTCTGCAAAGTAATGAATCGAGTTAAAGACGATTATTGAGTCGGAATCGGAATCAAATTAGGAGTACATGAATATTACTACAAAATTTTATTTTTGCTCGGTACTCCATAAATTCAAGTATTTCTACACGAATTGAAAGGGGCAATTCATGCGAAGCGATTTTCGCTTTCAGAGAATCATTCTACAACTTTTTAATTAAAAATTATTACATTTAATATTTCTACCTTTTATAATTGTTATTTTTGCTTTTTATCTGGAAATTCTGTCTTTCTATATTTACTGCTGTTTTTAAAAGAAGAAGAAGAGGATACTTGACATGACATGAGTCAGGTGGTGGGTGTATGAATTTCTAGGAGTTTGTTTTGATTACGACGTTTGTTTATCATCGTCATCAGAAGCAGAGAAAGTTTCTGCAAAATTGTGTTAGTGGAAATCCACTTGAGAAATGTTTTATCATTCAGATAGGAAAAAGCGAGATCGCCTATGAATGCCATATGAACGAGCCTGTACTGCTTTTACAAAAATTTTGAAAATTGTATCATAGATCATTTTCAAGCACAGAAACAAAATTAAAATCCCATTTTAAGCTGTTTTGAACATAAGAAACGGGTATTATTTGAGAATATGAGTGCCTTTTCTTATTTCTGAATACATTTTGCAATCGCTGTAGTAATGCTCATCATCATCAATTCATTATCATCATATAACCAAAAAAAATGAAGTAGTATCTCCAGTAAAAAATCGTACAGCTACATATTTGTAGATTGATTCAGTATCATTTCAGAATTTCTTGGTAGTAAATCATATTTTAAGTGAACTCGTAAATACAATACTTCTAGTTATTTCTACGTTTGAAGACGCTGCTTACGTATTTCACCACGGTTTTTACACAGCCATGTTTTTAACTGATTTATTGCGAGAGTAATAATAGTTTGTAAAAGCAGGAAAGTGAAACCGATTCAGCCTTTTTCATGCTGACATTTATCTCTGCATATCAAACGAAATGACTAGCCAGCCAGCTGGAATGGAGTAGTAGTAAAATGTAAGCACGCACAAAAAGCCGACTGTCTAAGTTTGACTTAAAGTTAACAGAGAAGATGGAATATTTACGGATCCTATTTGTGTATTAAGCACGTTTACAAATTATACAAGTACAACTATTTATATGTACATATTATGTAGGTAGCCAGTACGAGCAAGAATAATAATGTGTCTGGGAACCACTTGTGTGTCCTCCTCATCTAAAAAAGTCCTTTCATTCATCATTCTTCTGACATGAAGCTTTAGAAGCATAAAATACTAAAAGTGAAATTGTGTGTTGGATGAATAGAGAGTAGATTATATAAAAAAGCATATTATATACTTATTATTTGCAAATATGCGAATGAGCAGATTTCATTCCAAGCATTCCTTCCTGCATCTTAAGTCTTTGAACTTTTCTAGTTGGAGTTATTGCTAGCTCCACACATCATTGAGATTGAGAGGGCCAGCATATAAAATCGGATACTAAAATAAACCAAAATGATTTCTTCACTACATAATATACATATGACATGCGACTATGATTAAGCGCTTCCGTTACTTGTGTGATAGTGATTAGCAACTACAATAAATATTTAGGCAAGTAACTCGAGATAAGCTGGAATCAATAGGGGTATTCCCAAATTATGCATTATGGGGTTAGCCAAAATCAATGGAGGTAACTTCTCATCCTAATTAGATATGAAAATTAGGCATCTTTACGGAAATACGGTTTTAGAAAAATTCATCAAATAATCGTGATGTTATTTGCTCCAAGGGCTCACCCAATTCGTTTATAAAGGTGCTATATTTGTCAAAACTCACACTACATACTATGATGACTTTAGTATACAAATATATGTATACATACAGCTGCAGTTGTTTCTGCAAGATGATTATAATCGTAATGGTACGTATTATAGAAAGCAGCAACAAGCATCATATATACTACTTCCCTTTTGTGCCGTGATGGTAGCAGTTTTCCATAGGAAAATTGAAGTAGTTCACCAGCATTGTAAAGCCGTCATCATCATCTCTCACTTTTTTGAGCTGCAGCAGATGATGATTTGCTTCTTCTAATTATTATAGAACTTTACCCGGAAACAGAATGTAGAGCAAAGGCATTATCACCATCACTTCACCCTCACACATTCTAATATATTACAATGTAGTGGACTGAAAAGGAAGTTGAGTTGGTAGAATTTGGATGACGATGATAATGTATTTAGAGAAAAGAGAGAAAACTACTTTTATTACATCAAAAGCCAGTGGAAGAGACTGAATGAAATCCTTTTTTGTTTAAATTTACATACAAATATGAAATATTAATATTAAATATTTTATATTTACTCAGTCTACTAATGATATATCAGCCAGTACTTGTGTCCTTCAGAGCGGCAATGTAGAGAGGTGAAGTAGCAGGTTTAGATAAACGGGACCACTTAAAAAATAATGGACATGTTTGTCTGTAAGTCTGTCAATTAAGTATCAACTTAACTGTGTAAGCTTCAGCAGTAATTTATTCAAATTTCTAGCTTCTAATATACAAGAAATTAGTTTACTCTCAGAGTCTTCTTTGCATTTGTGAATTCGTGGTGACCAAATTTTCTTTCGACGATTACCAGTACCACGACAGTCTCATCAACATTATCATTTCGCATACTCTAAAACTAAACAAGATCAGTCAGTTATAGACGTGCATGTGCACAACCAACCTTTCAAGGTGTGTTCACAGTGCACACCCACCTCTGTCTATAAATAACTCACTGAAGATGAACCTAGCGAATACATGTACTGTACAGTGGTATCAAGGTATTTATCAATTATGCAACGGTAACCTCACTGTAACCATATTTTATATTTTGGTTCTATAAATTAAGGTTCAGTTTATGTTGGTTAGGCACACATGCATATTACATCTTTATGTGCGTTCCTTGAAAATTTAAAAATAAATGCTAAAATTGTATGTGTTAAAATTTGAACGTCACAAACAAACTCTACGAAACGTAGAGTGCCATGATGATTTTTTTGATGCTATTATAATTCTTGCCATTTTCTCGACATCGCATCGCAGCATTTTACGTTGAACTGGATATCATTTATGATTTACGATTATGACAGCAGCAAGGCTCGGTAACATGAGTACTGAAAAGGTAAATGAGTTGTAAAATGTACAATGCAACTATAATATAAAATCCAAATCCATCCAATCTTCTCTAATTTTTCTTCTGAGAAGCTATACACATACGTGCTTATCTAGAGACGGACGTGTATACGTAAGTCCGTGTGTGAGTCTAAATTCGCCAGTAAAATGGAATGAGTGACGGACTGGTTGAATGGAAATCGAGAACGGTGACTGGTGACAAAGCACAAAAGTACACATACATAGAAGCATGAATTCATACACCCTATACAAGCACAGAGACGTAAGTAGAATGACAGTTAAAGTGACATTATAAAGCGCATGAAAAGACATGTCGGCAAATATTACACACTATTTACATTACTCTACTTTACTCCAACAACTGTGCAGCGTTGATGGTATTAATGCCGAACCGACTGACGAAAATGGCCAACTAAGCTTTTTACTTTGGCGAAAATGTCATATAAGATAATACGAACAATAAAATGTACGTAATAGTAACAAACGATATCCATATATGTACATAAATACCTAAATCATGTATATTTTGTCAGCGAGACGGAAGTAGTGCAGTGTGAGTCTCTGACTGAATCTGTAGCAGTTTGTGTGAAATAGAGTTGAAGGAAAAATCTACTCTATGCATATACGCAATGGTATACATACAATAGAGAAAAGTTATTTCCGTTATATAACTGAAATCTTTTAGCATGATGACTTATATAATAATACGATATCAAAAACAGTTTATGTCAGTGTCACAAGTACTCTCTTTATCTCTTTCACTCTCTGTCTCTCTGTGAGAAGCTAAAAGTAAAAAAAAAGTCGACAATAATGATGATGACGTTGCAAGGAAGTGGTACTTTTTAAGTAAATTTATTATAATCCTATCTCTACTAAAGATTACAGAGTACACTTAAAAGATCGTCGTTATGAATTAAGGTTAAGTCTGTTAAATGGAGAAAGTTTGGCTTCTTGACTTGAGAGTGTGACCAGTATTATGAGTAGTTGAAGAACTGTACACAAATACGTTAGAATTTAGGTGAACATAAAATGGTTCGTATATTCCATTCATTTCATAATACAAGCTATATTGTTGTGTCTGAAATGGTGTTTCTTGTCCCAAAATTTTATTATCAAATTTCACCTTATTCCTTAAACTTCATGTTATCGTTGAATTCTTGTAAGTTTACAAGTATGCATTGATGAACGATGTAAACTATTGTTTTTTTTAAATAAGCCTCATAAGTGCATCATTGTGGAATACCAATATTGTCGGCTTCTTTAAATCCCATATTCCATTGTATTCCTTTTAACTAATTTTACTGAGCTATTTCATTG
Source organism: Entomobrya nicoleti (assembly GCA_034695465.1). Lineage (NCBI taxonomy): Eukaryota > Metazoa > Arthropoda > Collembola > Entomobryomorpha > Entomobryidae > Entomobrya > Entomobrya nicoleti. The sequence goes on along the minus strand of JAQFZG010003049.1, from coordinate 9,845 downwards.
ACTAAATGACCCATTAAAGTTCAAATATAGAGGATTTAAAAGTTTGCACCAAGAGAATGCATCATCACAAGTCATTTTAAAAGGACAATAACTACTACTATGCTCACTATTACCAACAACGTATCTGGCCACTTCGTTGTCTCACAAAACAAGAATAATAACATGCTATCACGACATGATACCAACAGTACAAATGCTATTTACTGAATAGTTCATAGTTGTAATATTTTCGTATGGAAAAATTGTGAAATTGTATGGGTGCAAGCGAAGGGAAGGAAAAATACTGGGAAAGGTTCCAGTTTTTTGAACTATTTTGTTGTACTTTTTTTCCCTTTTGTACTTTCTTTCTTACTTTAAGGCAAAATACTTTGGTGAATTCTTTTAAACTTTTGTAGTATTAGTTAGGTAACAGTTTCAAAAATTTTATGATCAAATGCATGTTGCCAGACAAAGAGTGCAATGAATTTGGGGTACATGGAAGTTGTGGTAGTTGTGGGTAGGCTGATGTCACGATCTGATGATGTTATGCTGTAATGGTAATAAATTGTTTCTCTTTATGTCAAAATATATGCATACATAATTTTACATCAACAGCAAGAATGAAAGATAAAAAATGTGATGGGGTAAGCAATTGTGTAAGCATCTATTCAAAGCATGTCCGGTTGATATCAACTTGTTATAAGAAGCATGCCCGTAAAAATACATACAAGAGATGGTTTCATTGCATTTCAAGCATTAAAATCATAATGAGCCTCGCTTGCAGTCAGAAAAGCATTTTCGTAAAAGATAATTCGTTTTGTCTACAGTGTAATGCGGTACTGCACTGCAGTTGCGAGAAAAAAAAAGTGAAGAAAAGTGCTCGTAGCTTGCGATCCCTGATGAGAGGAAAGGAAGGATATTAGATTAGTTATTGGAAATAAGAAGTGGGATAAGGGAGCAGAAATAAGGGAAGTAAACAAAATGAGTGGGTATAACTGGTACTAAAAATGTGCATACTGTATACTGTATGTATGTACAATTAGACCTTTGATACACTTCCCATAAGAGGACTGAGATCGATAATTCAAATTTGGTTTATGATATGACTGTAAATGTAGGATGAACCTAAATTACAGTTTTTAATGCGTATGCTTGTATAATTGAAGAAAATAAGATCAGGTTAACTGTCAAAAACTTCTTTATTTTATGTTTTTCTATTTGCACAGCTTTCTCAACAGCATGGTCCAACTGGAGAAGATCAGGGTCCTGATGATGGCCCACCAAGGACCAAGTCCGCAAGACTGGAAAAGTTTCGTCGTTGCAAATCTTTTGACTGGGACCATTTCCGTAACCACTGCAGTAGTGGTGACATAGCACCATCAGAAGTACAGGATCCTCCGCATCCACTGTCGTGGGAATCAGACCACAAGTCTGTTCAAAAAACTTGGAGTGGTGGAAGTAGTAGCAGCAGTGGTGGTAATACCAATGCAACTTATACAACTTCTTCCGCCGCTACTTTTCCGTCTGCTAGCACTAGTGGCAGTGCTGGGAACCAACGAGGTGGAGGGGGCTGCTGCAGTGATGATCGGAGAAAAGTTGAGCATGGAGATTTCTCTTCCTCGTCTTTATCATCATCCAGTCGACCTAATGTCAATAAGTCCTCCTCTTCAACTGCCAAAGGAAGTCTAATTAAAAATTTGGGAGAGAGTGCAGAAAGCCAAGGGTTGCATGCTCACTGTCAACATTCCACTACATCAGCACTAACATCCATCTCCTCGACATCTTCCTCTAATTCATCCATTGCTTCCACAGCACGCCATATTCATGACTCATCCACCACAGCGAACGTGATTAGAGGAACAACCACGACCTTTTCGCCACCTGCTTCCCCACGAAGATTTGGTTTAAGAGCAGCAATGCCCAATATTTTCAGTTTTGGCAAAGATAAAATAATGAGTGTAACGGGGTCTCACGGGAGCAGTGGGAAACTAATAGGGACACAAACGAGAAAGAAGGATCCACCTACTCATTTAAATCTTTTTGGAGCTTTGACATCTTCATCAACTTCTGTGGCGGTTGCCACAGCTCCGACTCAATATTCTCCACCAGATGAAAATACGGTCTTTGAAAAGACTGTGTGTAAAAGGTGCGCCTTGCTTATGCCCCAGTTGGCATCAGGGCAAGACGAGAACAAACCAGAGTTGATGCAGCAGCAAACGCAAACAGATTTTTCGCTGCTGGAGGATATCATACCAGAACAAGATTCCATGGGAAGCAACTCAACTACGACCGCAATAGCAACAGCATCTATTGCCACCACCACCGTGAAATCCGCTGACATGGTCAGCGTAGCTGACTCAAGTACAGACAGTCCCGTCAATAGTCAAAGTAGCACAAAGCCGATTGTAAGTGTTACTACTTCCATTGCTACAACAGCCACCTTCTCCACAGCAGTAGCTACAACAACAACCATTCTCGTTTCCGGTACAACTACCATGAGTTCAAGCTCCATGTATATTTGCCAAAAACATCAAGAGAAGTTATTACAACAGCATCATGGCCCGACACCCATCTTGTCTACAATGCCTACGATGCCGGAGAAGAAATACGTTCCTTCTCCTCTCGCACAAGAAAATCGAAAGTCCACACCATCAGCACAACCGTCCTCAGGATCAGTAACTTCTCGTGTATCCGAACAATGTAGTAGTGGTCCAAACAGTCCTGGTCCCTCTGGAACAGCAGTATCATCATCATCATCATCTCCACAACACTATTACCACCAGCACCAACACCATCATCTCCACCATGGCCACCAGCAGTACCAACTAAAAAAGCACTCATTGGCATATTCCCTACCAATCCCACAAGTTGCTCTTCAGTATGCAAATATCCCTACGGGGGATAGTCCAACACCAAATTCCAGCATAAGACCAGCAACATCCGCGAAAGACTCCTTGGCAGCAAGTGTTACGTCTGCAGCAGCCGCCGCAGCTGCAGCAGCAGAGGGACGTGGGAAATCCTCTACTTTACCCACCATCGACAGCAAACACATTGTTGCCATTAGAAGCGCGGAGAAACGACGACGCTTTTTTGCTAAAAAGCAAACCAACTCGGCACCGGACACCTTCGATTCTCATGTTTTCCTTAACGCCACTCAGGGTGTTCTTCACACCACAAGTGAGTTCGTTTCATATCTACATAACCACATATACAAAATACATACACACGCTAGTCTTGACTTTCTCTTGCTAAGGATAGATTTAAATAGTGAGAATGGATAGATGCAAACAAATTAAATATTAGTCTATCAATAGAGATGACATGTTGTAAATATCCCCTGCAAGTTTAGAATTACTCAACTCACTAGATGTAATGATTTTAATTATTATGCTACTACTTATGACGATTTTTTGTGTCGAGTACTTGAATGTCAAGTTCCTAATGTTAGCCAAATCCATTGTTGAGGAATGTCACTTTCCCTTCGTAGCTGAAATAATGAGCACAGTCCAACTGACAACGACAACAGCGTTTTTAACCACAAATTGCCTTTTCCTTGTACCTGACAAAAGAACGGTTTCGGACACTTGTTAAAAAATACACATTCATCCTGGTATTCTTATAGTTGACTTTCCACACTGATCACTGATTTTTACTTGACCATATATGACCATACGCTATAGCAAATCACTACATCTATTTATTCCTCCCATCAATTTTACCCTACCTCGATATAGTAAATAGAGCATTGAAGTATGTTCTATCGTAAATCGGTGAACAAGTTTTGATTGTATATCCAACTTGTCTCATCTTTGCTAATCTTTATTTATCTGTTTCGACTGTTTCCCTTTTTCTATCGCCGTTTCCCCCTTAAATCTTGAACTATTTGTGTACTTTTCCTTTAAATATTTTTTTATAGTTAATTAGAGACTTGAGTGATTACTTAGTTTTAGCAATGCAAACTTGATCTTTGAACACTAGAGAAGTGATAGTAAGTAAGTAAGATAGTAAAATTAATTAAATAATTTCTTATCAAGAGACTGAACAGACTCAATATTGAACCAATAAACGACTTGGTTCACACAGGTTAGTTTTCTTACACAATCATATCAATCAATAAATTAGTTTTTTTTAAATCTTCAACAATTATCAGATGAGAAATTATAAGTTTTAAATCAAACCATTTCTATACACATCACTTCTCCTGGATTTCGATAATTGATACAAGTGGACAGGACGAAGGATGCATAAACATCGTAGTATCCAAGTGACAGTCTCTTTTGAACTCTTTTTACAAGCGTGTGCGTACACTTTTCTCTCCTTTTCCTCTTTCTAACTTCTTGCAAATATACTCTGTCAACTGTTTTACTTGACTGGCTTATCTGTCTCAAAAAAGTGTTCATTCTGTGTCTCCATTTTAGTATTCAATTGAATGATGATAGACTCATTTACCTATTTCTTAAAGTGTGTATGTAAAAGTGTTACCGTTACTTATTATCATTATTATATAATACATATTTAGTGTAAAGTTATTGTATTAGAGTTTATTTATCATTATTATCATTCGATAAATTTGTGCTGAGTTACTTTCTTCGCACTTTCACTGTTACATCTTTTTACATGCATTTTTATCATTATTAAATACTCATAGAAACGTTTTTATACTCTTCTTCAATGTTCTCTGTGTATGTTTTGTATATACTTTATTACATGTATGGATATTTTTCTGAAATATTACAATGTTGTTATGCTATGTTCACTTCCAGTAAACAACTTCCATTTTTATATTTAAAAAAATATATATCATGTGATTCTTTTTATCTCAGGGTAGTGTCTTGTCGTTAACATGAAAATGGAATTTACTTAATTGTTAGTGCAATGACTAATGTTTTTCTTAGAACTTTCTATAACTCTCTGTGTGTTCGTTTCACATACCCTTAGTATGTACGTATATGTGTCATGTGCCTTTTCTCTTCATACAAAATACACAATTATGTGCGTACAAAAACTATAACTATAGTGTGCCTTATTCTTCGTATTTTGTCGTTGCGCTGTATACTGCATACAGGATAATCATTGTATGGAAACATTATCGTAGAATTACGGTGCAAATGCGGCGCAAGGACTGTTTTAGGAAGTATTTTGCCAAAGTTTACAGATGTTTTTGTATGCTTCACATATTGCATAATATGTTTGCATAAAAACGTTTAAAATCCATAAAAGAGCAGCTTTTTGAAACACAAAGGGGTCGTTCATAAATGTATTACATGTTTACGTCAACTATATGATACCCATTTAGTCACAGATTTTTTTATATTTGATGATACAATATATATATATTTAAAATTTAAGTTAAATATTTATGAACGGTCATCTTGGGGTAGGCATTTCAGTTTGAGATTTGCAATGCTATTCGTAGAAACCATAGTCACTGCGTCAATGATACAATTTCTTGTATCTGTGTGTTTTTGGCTTCTTCTTGTCTTAAAAATATGTCTCTACGATTGTTTGAGGTTTGGCTACTTTTTAAATGTTATATTGTGTACAGTACGCGGTAAGGTAACAAATATACAATATGCGTCGTAAAATGCTTTGAAGCTACTCAATAATATACATCATCTAGCAGATGTCAAATGCACAACTGCTTTCTGTTTTAAAAAAAATTAAAAAGCTTTAAAAATACATAAACATAGCAATTCGACAAGGTAAAAATGCGGCTGTAAAAGCTTAACACACCAAGAAAAGTTCATAAAATTTTGATATTTTCGGTCACACATTGTAAGACGACATTTAGAAATAACGTTGTCTTATTTGAATTCCTAAGAGGCAAAGTAGTATTGATTTTTACAACTGTTTTTATTTCTCTCCGTCGTTTCGGATTCAATTCATGGAATGTTTTGATGTTTAGTCATACGACCATCATCGGTAAGATGCATTTACAGCAAATATTTGCACAGTATATTCGTTTTTACCTTTTCACAGTTTGATGAACAAACTTAACATAACTGATTTTAATTACGTTTTTAAACCTTTTCTTTTAGGTGTACTTCATTTACATATGAAACAGGCTTAACTGCTTCAAAAATTATTATAATGACAAAATACATAACATTAATATGGACAAGTGTACTTAAAAAAATTAACGCGTGTGTGCTTTTAACTATGTTTATGCATGTTTTCTCGTCATCTTTTCTTCGTCACCATTAATACACTCGGGAGATAACATTTCTCAATGCTTTTGTGGCTTTTATGTACATTTTAATGAGATAATAAGCAACTCCAAAAATTCTTTGTCGCTTTCCTATTGAATGTTTTGACTTTCTGTGTTTTCTTCCGCTTAAAGGCTGTATAAGTGATAACACGCTATACCAAAAGTGGTAAATTTTAAGAAGGCCTGTGAAATTTTTAGAATTTATAAAATTATTTTTTACCGTACGAAAAGATAAACTACGCTCTGAATGTTTACTTTACGCTCTGTTAAATTTACTCACTAATTTATTTAACGAGTCCCAATTTTTTCCTTCAATCATCTTTTTGACATGTGACTTTACTGAAACTGTCCTTGTATGATCTTTATTCCTTAATTTTCGGGCACGTCATCTTTACTGCTTTAATTCTCTTTCTTTCCTAAGAAGACTTCCTGTTTGTGTATGTGTACCTATACAATACAATCCTAACGTTAAATACATTTTCCCCGATTTCTAAGCATTTAAATTTTATTCTTTCACAAACATTCAATCGATACAGATACCAAATTTTCCTCTGCTCTCGTTTTCTAAAACTGTTCCAAGTTACTTAACTTTAATCCATTTACCACATTATTCCCATTGTTTTGGCTACGACGACATCACGATTTTATCATCTTCAGATCGCTTTGTTATAACAAGAATCAAATTTAGAAAATATATAAGTTCCTAAAAAAATTATAGAAGTTACGTTGCTAGTATTCTTAAATACATATTTATACTGTTATTACCTATATCGTCGACAATTTTTTTCTGAAATATTCTTATTTACTCTGTCAACATTTATATAATTACTACTTATTATATAAATATTTGTATCTATATGAGTTCTAATACCAATTCATATTACTACCAAATTTTCTATAGTATCTTGATTTGTAACATTTCTCTACTACTACTCTCAATCTATCCATTTTGTTTTTTATTATTATTACGAAAAGTTCAACTTTGGTTTACTCGCTAAAAACGTTGCTTGTTAAACGTATAATTAGGGCGATTGTGTGGAAACTGCAAAGAGCCGGTTACCAACTGTTTGGATGGTGTTTTGCGAGCAACCCGGAGGGAAAAGGGTGACACTTCAGCTATCACTCCTCCATCAGTAGAAGGTATGTACGATGATGTGTGTTAATTTTTTTATTTTTTTTGTAAAGCCTTCACCAGTAGCCCTGTTTTTTACCCTGTCACAGTAAATCGGTGAAAAATGCTTGTTATTCTAGTAAATCTTTGTGTATTTAGAAATTGTATAGTCAACCGTGATTGCCGTCGTGCCCCCGTCTCATTGCTTGTTGTATGCTATGTTTTTTGTGTTTTAGGCCTTTTTAAGTGTGTTTTTAACACGTTCAGTAATAATTCAGTAGATAATTTGTTACACATGAAAAGTCATGCACACCAAATTCAAAATCACTTATTGCTCATTCATCGTCCCGGATTTTTTCAGAGTTGCTACATTATTATACACATTACTACAACTTACCAATTACTACTCAACATACCCAAATCCACTCCATTATTGGATAGAATCATAGCGCTTGTCATAAAATAATGATATGATGATGATTACGGACAACAGAGGAGAAAATAGCTTTTGGGCAAACCACGCGTGATAAATTAAGGTAACAAGATAATTGTGAATGAATCCCACTGCCATTATTACACAATTTCCTCCATAATCTTCACCATCAGCTGCATCACCCTCGCTTCACTGCCATTATTATTATTATTATCCTTACACATCACAGAGCAAAGGCATAAGATTATAGTCCGGATTTTGCTGCAGAGGAACATAGTAGGCAAGGGAGAGAGAGTTTGTGTGTACCCATTCATCCTTTTGTGTGTATTACAAAGAGAAATAAAGGCAAAAAGACCTAAGTTTATATAGGCATATCATGCTTGTAATTATTATAACGGATGTAATGTACATATTATCGTGCATGTGTACATTGATAATTCTCGTCATTCTCGGACTCGTTGTGTGAAAGTGTATGTACTTTGTGAACGCATGATGTACAACAGTAGTAGAGATAGGTTAAATGTCGGAGGTTTTTCTGGGGAAGTAATCACCCAAGAGCCACAGTAATACTAACTGTGGCTGGCTGCTTGCTTACACCTTACTAGCTCCAGACAAGTTAGCGCGACTGCCATGTCTAGTCGTACTATGGCTATTAGAGTTACTATGTAGTTAGCATTAGAGAAATGCATACGTGTCTATGTACATAAATGAGTTCCTTCTTTATTCAGCTGGTTCCCAGATGAATGCTTGAGTTGAAAAAGTTAGCACTGACTGACTGCATTTATGAGTTGTTGGGGAATGCAGAGGAAAAAAGGAAAGGTGAAAGGTTCATTATGTTCCTCCATCCTTCTTCTCTTGTGCTTTCACTGTACTGCACTATCAACAGCGCCACCACGACCGTCATCACCAGTAAATCAACCTCTTTTTCTTTGCACCAACTTTTTTTCTTTCAGCCGTTTTTTTACGGAGAAAACGACTGTTACATTTTCCCATTGGGGAAATACGAGAGGAAGCTTGTTCATTGAGGCATTGTAACACAACGAGAGTGTGTATGGTGGATGAGGGACATGACTAACTTGTTTGTATGTACGTATGTGTGAGACGCGAAGAATATGTGTACATGTCTAGCCTATTAAGGTAGGTAGGTACTCTGCTTGCTTAAACTCTTTTTCCGAGCAGCGCACCGTTTTATACATTTTTCCGTTTTTTCTGATGAAATTGCTCCTTGAAGAAGAAGATGATAAATGGAAGGTGCGGTGACCCCCTCCGGGTGATACAATAATGAGATCAATTCTTCTTTCTACAATAGATCATGTCCAATTAAGAAGTGGAAAAAAGTTTCCAATTGAAAGATAATCAGACTAGCATAAACCTATAATTTCCTGGTTTAAACTCCATTCGTTTTGGTTTTAATGATATAATAGGGGGTTTAATGGGTTTTAACTAATAACACAAGTTTTAACATTTCTCACATACAAATTTAAATTCTCCACTTGCTTGTCCACTTGCAAATATATTTGCTTAACAATGTAATATAAACCAATTGACTAGATGCAAAGTATGTTGGAAAGAAATGAGTACTATACACTATACATTTTAATCTTCACTTTAACTCGATTCCAAGTCTGAAGCTAATTAGGTGGAAAAGAGTAATTAGCAAATTATTTTTCTTTTGTAATACATGCTTCATTTATTGTTGTTCAATGCTAACTGCTATACAATACCTTGAAGCTTTATTTTGTCGATAGGGGAATCGTGTCATTGATGTTTTGTCAACAACTTTTGTAGTCATCGTGTTTGAATGAATTATCATGGTACATTTTTAGAGGTCTAACAGACTATTGAAACAAAATAGAAAAAGACTGGTTTTATAAACTAAATAATTAGAACGAAAGTAAGGTCTCTTTTATGGTTTTTTGTTATTGTAATTAATAGCATATTATGAAGGTGATATTCTTTGTTCAGTATATTTAAAACAAGGAATGTAGATAATTTGTTTTACCTTTTAAGATTATATTCATTATACTTAGATGTGTGTCTACAAATTCTTCAGACACCTTACCATTCAGCATTACTTTCCTCATTCATCACCTCACAATCAGTGTAATGGAAAC
>JAQFZG010003048.1:0-14619 GCA_034695465.1 Entomobrya nicoleti | reverse complement strand
GAATTACAGCGGCATATGTACTCTCATACACAAGAAAAACCTTTGAGTTGCCAACTGTGCTCAGAGGAATTTGCAGGAGAGCCATCTTTACACTGGCACCTTACCAAAGTTCACTCTGGACACAAAAGCCTCAAATGTGACATTGAGAATTGTACGGATGACTTCTACACAAGGAGTGGACTCAATTCCCATGTCAAGAACGTACACAAAAAGCTGGATTAACCACTACAAAAAATTGCCAATGTTTGAATTTTTGTATACATTTTTGAACGATATTAAGCAATCCCACACCGTTTTAGTGCACAGTTCTGCTCGAAACAATAAACAAGCACTGCTTAACTTAATGTTTACAAAAAATTTAAGTTTTTAGTTTGGAAACACTTGGTAAACTTAAGCGAATCGCCTTTGTTACATTTAATAAAAAATAGTTTACGGCAATTGTTTAAGAAAGTTAATTACGATTTAAAATTATTGCCGCACCTATTCAGCTAAATTTATACATTGCCACGAATGAAACGTGAAGCAGACAGACCTCTTTCCTAAAACTATACATTTTATTTAATAAAATACAAAACACGGGTGCCGGATATTATTAAGTCATACACATCATCAAATCTGCAACCCTAAAAAATCCTTAGTTAAGTTTGATTACAATATACTTAAATGTGTTTAACCTTTTAAACATCAAAGGAAATACGTAAAATCTGAAATGAAATGTACTTTACTTAAATCCGAACTATTTGTAATTAATAAAACCATTGTTTTCGTTTAGAAGAAAGCTTAATTGTAATATTTGTTCTTGTTCTTTAATTTTATATAGTAAGATCTTCTGAGAAAGTTTTTGAGTATACTTTTACCAGTCTAACTATTAAAAATATTACAATCTATTCGACACTATTCTCAAAGTTATTAGGTTTGTAGTTTCAATTTCAACCAAGTACTTGTATTAGACATTACAGTAAATATATTTACATATGAAATTTATTCAATTTCTGGAAATTGACTAGTACTAATTTAACTATTTAGATGGGAGTAAAATCTTTTCTATTGTTTGATATAGGTTTTGACCAGATTATTATTAATGTTTATGGTTCTATATACATATATACATACCTAACTTATACATGTCGTATCTAAAAATACCTAATTAGACTAAATATTCTAAAATTATATCTTAATTTAGTGTGAACTACATACATGTTACCTTGATTGGAACTTGTCTGCTTACTAATTGCCTTGTTTTTGACACAAAACGAAACTGAATGTACGGCTAAATCATTCCCTGTTTTAGAACAATAGATCTGTCACTGCAAACGATGCAATCACAATGAATTTATCTTACCGTTCTTGAAAATAACTACATGTCATTAAATGATAGAAGTGAAAATATCTCCTTGTGAGTTTTACTTGTGTGTCACAATCACACATTGCTTGGTAATTGTTTTAAAAAGTATCAATAAATATTCTCAATATTTCAAGAACAATTAAAAAGAAACCAGTGGATTAGACTTTATTAGTGACCAAATAGTTACAAGATAATATTGAATAAAATTCCTTCCCGAAATGGAAATTAAGCACGAGAAGTTTTAAAATACGAAATTAGAATAGAAGAGAAATATTGCAGATGCATTCCATGCTAGTGAGGAGAAACGCGTTGTGATAAAATGCAAAATGTATGCAAAATGTATACATGTTTTGAGCATATTCTGATTTAGAGGACAATTTCAAGATAATTAATGACAATGGTAGTTCCATGTAAATATTTTTGTCAATATCAATATGAAACCAAATTAGTAATACGAACTTAGTATGAATTGGCTTTGGTGGCTATCTTATGTTATCTTTTTTAACACTTCAAAGATTGTAATTGAATACGAAAATATTGATTGGAATTTTCAGAAGTCAGCACAGCTGAAAAAGCATTCGCTAGTCTGTTGCAAAACTAATTTTTGCCAGAGAATTTTTAGTGCTTTAGCTGATAACAGTTGACTGTCGAAATTTGCTTAATTTCCTCATGCATACTCTCGAGCCTTTACTCAAGGGGCGTTACTATGGGTCGTTATGCCCGGAAGCCAATCAAAGTCCTACTGCAAAATTAAGTCTATGCTTTGCGCTCGCACTCTTGCAGTGCTTTGAGAAATTCTAATGTGAAAGTATGATCTTAAAAAGAGTTCGGTTTTGTAGTACACTCATGTATAGATATATTACAAACTTCATTGAAACGAATCTAAAATTGTTTAAAGCTAATATGATTGAATAAGTCAAAGTGAATTCAATAGAAGTATTTAATTAGAAATAATAAAAGGTATATTAATATTAAATATAATATATAAGTGGAATTAATGACATGTAATTAATTGAAGTTAATAAAATATTAAAATCTATTCTATTAATATTGTTTTCAGATATAAAATTTATACAACATTTAGCTGAATTTTCGATGTTCGCATTTAACTCTAAAGGTTTTACGGACAATGAATATGTTTATAAATATATAATATTAGATTTTGTCTTAGTTACTAACAGAAGAGTAAGAATTTTCTCAAATTCTAAAAGACTATAATGACCGAACGTAACAATTTCGACTTACATGTCACCCATACCGTAGGCTTTCACTAATAATGAAACTATTAATTAATGTTTACTATAATAAAGTTAAATTTGATTAAACAGATGAAAAGGTTTTTAAATTATTGTTTGTCGATTTATCAATTTATTTACTTAACTAACCTACTACAACTGTTGTTGTTGTTGCCTAGAAATACTACGAATAATATTACAAGGTGCCTATCAAATACTTTAAAATCTCTGAACTTCCATATTTAATTTATATATTTACGTTTAAAAAAAAATATTTATCTATAACTTAAATATGTTGGAAAAAGCCACCCACATGCATACATCTATACACTGGTAGATACAAAGTTAAACTCACCGACCAATAAGCAATGTCATAATTGCATATTATTACAACTAACGACATTGTACCTTAAGAATGCATTTGAATAATAAACTAACGAACAAATTATTTATGAAGACATTTTTATATTTCATAGAATTCTTATCCCCTTTTCGAGTGCATTCTTTGTTCGTGTCGAATTAAAGAACCCTTCGATTTACAAATTTGGTCACATTTTGTGCATTTACGTTTTCCAGGTTGATGGGATAAACTGTGGTTCCTTAACATCTGTTTTGCTGCAAACATTTTGTCACACGTTTTACAGTGATATGCTTTTTCCTCGATTTTGCGCAAAATGTGAAGCTGAAAGAGTTGTCTTGATGCAAACCCTTTTCCGCAAAATACACAGTTATGGGGTTTTACGTCCTTGTGAGTTGTTTGATGGTTTAAAAGGCTGTGTTTCTTAGAAAAGCTTTTTGCGCACGTTTTACAAGCGTACGGCTTTTCCCCAGTATGTGTTCTCATGTGAGAGTTTTTGGTCAGCCGATCACCAAAGCCCTTACCACATAACTCGCACTCTATCGGTTTCTCTCCAATATGATATAAAAGATGTCGATACAGATGATTGTGCTTGCAAACTTGTTCACAAAATATACAGGTATTCTTGCTTCGGGAACCATGAGAAGATTTAAAATGATGTTGTAAATTATTGCGGGTCGCCAGCATTTTCCCACACTGGTTGCATTTGAATTTATTTTCAAGAGGAAAGTGAATACGTAAATGTAGCTTCTTTTCGTAAAGCGTGTGAAATAGTTTATTGCACAGGGTACAATTGTGAGATTTTGCTCTTTTATTATGGCGCCTATTCATGTGTAGGTTTAGGCTTAGTTTTCTGGAGAAAATTTTAGTGCATTCAGTGCATTTAAATTCTTCCTGCTTAAGCTTGTGTATAATATTGATGTGATCACTGAAAGTAGCTTTAAGTGTAAACGAATGATTACAGTAAGAGCAAATGAACGGTCTTTGTTTCCCGTGAAATGCACTAATGTGCCCATCAATAGCTTGTTTTGAGGTCCTCTGTATTCCACAAATTGGACAGGAATGCTTGACTCCATTATGACAGGAATTTACATGTCGCAACAGTTCGCAAAGAAAAACGTTCTTGTGGTGTTGCACTGTGAATAGCTCTTGTGTGCTTACTTAAGTTGGCTTTAGTTTTACATACTTTTTGCAAATATTACATGGGTATTGAATTCCGTAATGAATATAATCATCCAAGAGTGTAATATTTACAAACGAGGTAGTTGGTTTTTGAGCTGACTCAGTAGATTGCTTAAATCAATGTTCAGATTTTGATTTTTTATTATTAGTTGAGTTCATGGTGAGTTTTGTTTGAATGGTTATTTGTTTCCGTTTTGAAATTATAACAGCAATACAACGGTAAGGCCAATGGCTCAAAATTAAATAAAATTGATATTACAAAACTTTATAATAAAATATTAAGACGTTTTGAATACTTTCCAGTTTACTTCGCAATAATTTGGTGGTATTAAGATGTATAAAGTGTTGTGAAATAATACAAAATAAGAACGACACTACGACGTGTATCTTGCGGAACAGAAAACAAGATATTATGTTGAACTTGTTTTGAAATAGTTGCTGGTATCCGGCTCATGCAAAAATGTATACGCACGCACCACTTTATTTTCTTCAATATGTTCACTATACGGAGGTTTGATAACTGTGCTCAACACTATGTATGTTAAACCAAGTTAGGTATTCTGGATTTTGTTTTCTACCGTGCTCAAAAGCTATGTAGTGTGTTCAGAGGTTAGTGATGAAAAGCCGTCCAGACGTTACGTAGTATTTATCATTCTACACAAATGTTTTTGTAATTTTGTGTTTTTTGAAAGTGTACTTGAAATCATCAAAACACGCATTGACATATTGTCAATGAACGGGAAGGGTAAAATAAACAAATTTTTGTGTGGAGGGTTTGTATCATTTTGTTTGCAATAATACATATAAACGCCATTGTACTTGTAGGCATATTCATTTTGTATGGGCGATGCTCTAATGCCTTTAATAGTTTAAACTATTAATAAATAAATATTTAACTTTCAATTGTAGCAAAAATATTGTAGCATTTTAAAACAAATAAATACATTTATTTCACCTACAGTTTTTGTCATGAAATGATAAAATGATTTGTTTGTTTTGTTCCTTGTATTAATTCCGTTTCCATTTCTTATATAACTTAACTATATTTCTTACATATTAAATCGACATAAAATTACAAACTTAAAAAAATCATCGCAATAATTTTTCACCAACGAAGAATTTTGAACGCAACACTTTATTTTAACAAGTGTATAATATTAGATTTTGTTTACTTACTAACAGAACTTAGCCCAGCATATTTAGAATTCATACTAATACATGCAGTAGGCTTGCATAATTAGCTAAATAACAAATTAATGTTAACCATTTTTAAGTTTGGTTTGATTGAAACGACAAAATGGATTTAAAAAATACTGCTTGACAATTTACTAATGTATTTAGTTAAGTATCGTGTTACAATTATTCCAAAATAATACCACACGTATTACCATGGGTTGGCTGTAGAATATTTTAAACATATTGAACTCTCATACTTACTTTACACATTTAAGTTATAGCACATTCATATAATTATTACCATAATAAAAACCTCCGACACGCTTAAATATTAACACTAGCTTATATGTTGTTAAAATAACCTACGAATAAACAACTTTATAATTATGTATTGTTACAACTAAACCTACTATGTCCTCAGCAACTATTTAACTAAAAAGGTCAAATCAAACAAATCTTGTATACAGATATTTATTTTTCATAGAACTCTTATCCACTTTTTGAATGCATTCTATGTTCGTGTCGAGTCAAAGTTCCCTTCGTTTTACATACTTGACCACATTTTGTGCATTTATGTTTTCCAGGTTCATGTGATAGACTGTGCTTCCTCAAAATATGTTCTGCTGCAAACACTTTGTCGCATTTTGGACACGAATATGCCTTTTCCTCGATTTTGCGCAAAATGTGAAGCCAAAACAGTTGTCTTGATGCAAACCCTTTTCCACAAAAAACACAATTATGTGGCTTTACTTCCAAGTGCATTGCTTGATGGGTTAATAAGCTGTTCCTGGCAGAAAATCTTTTTCCGCATGTTTTACAACTGTATGGTTTTTCTCCAGTATGTGATCTCATGTGAGAGTTTTTGGCGTCCCACGTACCAAAGCCCTTACCACATAGTTCACACTCTATTGGTTTTTCTCCAATATGAAATAAGAGATGATCATACAAATGGTTGTGCGTGCACACTTTTTCACAAAATATACAAGTCGCCTTACCGCGAGGACCATGAGTGGATTGTATATGATTTTGTAAGTTATTGCGGGTCGCCAGCATTTTTCCACATAGGTCGCATTTAAATTTATTTTCAACGGGAAAGTGGATACGCAAATGCGAATTTTTTTCTTGAAGCGTATGAAACAGTTTTTTGCACATTGCACACTTGTGAGACTTTTCTTTTTTATTATGACACCTAGTCATATGATGGTATAGGCTTTCTTTTCTGTAGAAAATTTTACTACACTCACGATCAGTGCATTGGAATTCTTCGAGCTTGACTCTGTGTATAATATTGATGTGCTTTTTCAAAGTAGGTTTTAGTGTAAACGATTTATTGCAGTACGAACAAATGAATGCTCTTTGTTTCTCGTGAAATACTTTAATGTGCTGATTTATTGCTTCTTTTGAGATCCTCTGTATTCCACAAATTGGACAGGAATGTTTGACTCCATAATGACAAGAATTGATATGTCGCAACAGATTTCCACTTTGAGTAAAGGATTGTGAACAAAACTTGCAGGGATAAGGACGCTGTCCATGGTGACAGGTAATGACATGGTTTTTAAGAACTGTCGTATCCACAAATGTTTTTGGACAAAGATCACACGAAAAACGTTCTCGAGGCGTGGCGCTGTGAATAGTTTTCATGTGCTTACATAAGTTAGCTTTAGTTTTACACACTTTTTTGCAAATATTACAAGGATATCGGATTCCACGGTGAACTGAATCAGTATGATCATTCAAGACTGTGATATTTGCAAACGGGGTTGAACATAACTTGCAAGCATAGGGTTTTTGACCACGATGAACCATCACAATATGACGCTTAACTGAACCTTTTTTGGTAAACGCTCGAGTACACAAATCGCATGGAAAAGTTGGTTTTTGAGTTGAATTAGCAGATTGCTTAAATAAATGTTCAGATTTTGATGTTTTATTATTAGTTGAGTTCATGGTGAGTTTTGTTTGAATGGTTATTTGTTACGGTTGGAAATTACAACAACAATACGATAGCGGAAATGAAAAAATACTAAACTAAAATTTTCGGAAGTGGTTTGGCTCAACAGTAAATAAAATTGATATTACCAAACTGTATAATAAAATATTACGACGTTTTGAATACTTTCAAGTTCACTTGATAAAAATTTCGTAGTGGTAAGATGTAACAAATTTTGTGAACAAATAAAAAAATAAGAACGACACGACTACGTGTTTCTTGTGGAACGAAAAATAAGGTATGTTGAAATTATTTTTGAAATATGTGCGGGTATCCGGTCCATGCCAAAAATGTATATGTACCACTTTATTCACTTCAATATGTTCAACATACGAAGGTTTGGTTGCTGTGCTCAACACTATGTATTTTACACCAAGTCCTTAACTCTTTGTGCATGCATGCATATTATTTCTACATCTGAAAATTGTATCATATGCAGCAATATGTGCTGGTACCTAAGGAGGTCGTGAAAGAAGTACAGGCAGGTATTCTGGATTTTGTGCTTGCTACCGTACTCAAAAGCTGTGTAATGTGCTTAGAGGAGAGGATGCTTTACTACAATTACTTTAATAAAACAGTTCTGGTTAGTGATGAGAAGCAGTTCAGAAGTTATACTACCACGAGTGTCGTAAACCATGCAATTGTGTATGAATCTAAGTAGCTATAATATTAAGGTGACATTTTTAAGACATTGATATTTCGCATAAAGACTTAAGGTTCCACGTTTGCAGGTACACATATAATATGGATGTATACTAGTAATGTATAATAGCACAAGTTTACACCAACAGTTATGTATATATATTGAATGGAGTTCATGACGACTAAATGACGAGACAGCTACTTCGTGTTTTTTAATCCTTTCATCAACAATAATAACCTGTTCCTAAACCGGTAAATAAACAAAAGCTTATGTTTTGTTGGCGTAGTATGCGAATGCAGCTTTTTCAGATGCTTGTGCGTATAACACGAATTGTACGTGACAAGCGAGTTAATGAATGAACTGGTGTACAAAAATAACAGGTGTATGAACAGACCAATTAAATAACTGCACACAAGGCTGTATAAGATCTATCGATTTCGAAAAGTTCGGATTCCTTTATTTTATGAAAATATTACTTCAAAATGCGGTCTTCGAATATAATGAAATAAACCACTATCGCTGATTCTGAAGAAATGTTTAAAAGTTGTGATACCAATAATAATTTTATCGATCATGCCAAGGAGTTAAATGCAAAGCTTTTTTGTTAATTGAAAGAAATCTTGTTTTTGCTTTTATTATATTCGATTTTATATATATAACACATGTATGTTTCTCTGACATATTTTGAAGTTACATTACAAAATAAGCTATTAATTTTAATTTAGAGCTTCCGGACTATGAAATCGATTGGATTGTTTGATATAAATCGTCAGAATTCGCAAGAAAATCGAAGCAAACAAAACATTTCATTTATATACGTAGCAAATATGGGATATTTCCCGTGTTCCATCCACATTTATTGCGTGCTCATTTATTTTTTTGCATGTTACCAATCACTATTACAAATTATGTTTTATCATAGTTTGTATATTTTAAAGGGTACCCAAGACGTCGTCATCACTTGTAACTAGCCATTTTGAGGACGTAAAGTAACAAATGAGCCAGTATATATCACACACACTGATATACCATGTATTTATTTCAGCTAACAGATACTGCCAAACCCAAACAAATATTATAGGATATTACGTATATAGCTTAATATATTTTAAATAAATGTAAAAATAAAGGTAACTAATTTAAGAGTAAAAGTAAACAAAAGTCAATATTTGTTACAGAAAACCAACCCCGTCTTTTAAACCTGGAACTAAGTTAGGGTAGAACCAAAGGAAAAAATGTATCACTTTTATTGCTAACATGCTTATTAAAAGTACTAGAAATAAACCAAAATGTGCACTGTCATAGTTTTATTTTCTAACTAAAACTATAAATGTTTTGTAAACACCTAACTAATAAATAAAGATCACTATTGTTGTGTATCTAACACTACAATGGGTTTTCTGTCCCACGCAGAACTTTGCCACATAATATAATACGGGCTTGTTTTATTACGTAAAAATACCATACAAAAAATAATAACTTTTTCTGCTTGTTTGCCTTACTGATTAGAGTAGTTTTATTATCTTTTTGTGTACAGTCTTGACATGGGCATTAAGCCCACCCCTGGTATAGAATTCAGCTTTACAGTGTTCAATTTCACATTTGAAGTTTTTGTTTTCAAAGTGAATTTTTGCACGGTGCCATAACAAAGAGTTATTATTTGCAAATTCCTCCGAGCACAAAGTACAGCTTATCGGTTTTTCTTGTGTATGCGAGTACGTGTGCTTTCGTAATCCGTCTTGAACATGAAACCTTTTAAAGCAAAACATACAATCAAACTGTTTTACTCCGGTGTGACGACGCTTATGGACTGCGCGTATAGACTGGCTAGCAAAAGTTTGAAAACAAATTTCACATTTAAACGGTTTTTCTCCGGTGTGACTTCTTATATGTGTCGCTAGATCATCCTTCCTACTGAATCGTGTACCACAAACACTGCATTTATGATTTTTTATTTGAGAATGTACAGTTTTCTGATGAGCTACTAATGAGTCTCCACTCTGAAACGATTTCCCACAAGTGATGCATTTCTGAGGTTTGCCACCTGTGTGAACAATTTTGTGTTTAGTTAAGTACGACATTCTAGCAAACAGCTTATTGCATATTTCACATTTATACTTCTTTTCTTCACTGTGGGATTCCTGATGAACTCGTAGAAAGCGCTGATAGGAAAATGCAGCACCACATATTTCACAACGAAATGGCTTTTCGCCTGTATGCGAGTACAAATGTGCGTTTAATCCGCCCTTAAACGCAAAACTTTTGTCGCATAAATGACATTTGAATAATTTTTCTACTGTTGTGTGAGTAGTCATGTGGATTTTTAATGGCCCCTTTAAATTAAACACTTTGTCACACCGGTCACAAGGATATTGTTGAAGTTTGTTGTGAGTTGATAAATGACTTTTGAATTCAGACCTGCCAACAAATGACTTCGGGCACTGGGCACATTTAAATGGCGTTTCCCCTGTATGTCGGCGGATATGGGCTGCAAGTCCTTTGGAGTCGTTAAATTCAGCACTGCAAAGGTTACAAAAGTGCGCTTTTTCTCCTATATGAGTAAGGTAATGAGATCCAAGTGTAGATTTTTGGGTAAACTTACTCTCACAAAATAAGCACGAGTGTGGCTTTATTCCAAGATGGGCATTGATATGGTCGATAAGAAAAAAATTGCTGCTAAACAATTTGTCACAAATGTGACACTTTACATTTTTAATCCGTACTCGTTTATTGGCCATTTTTGATATTTAAGAGCAAGTGTTGATCCTCAATAATACGTATTTTAACTATTACTGATATTATTCAATAATTGCATAAAGTTGGTTTTGAAATTACTGCGATTTCAATGACGATATGACTGTGTAATAAAATAACTCTGGAGGAGGCACTATTTGTTGACAAACTACTCCGTAGGTTCTGCTTAGGATCTCTCAGATTCATATATATCTAATCTATATTTACGCCAAATAATTTATATTGTGATATTGTGTTTTACAATTCCAAGACTGGTCGAGGCTTGAGGCTTGAATGAAAACATTTTGGGAATTTGGTCATGTGCACCAAGCACACTCAGTTTAGGTTTAAAAGTTTGTTCGTGTACGCTTGCTGTTCTTGTTAGTGCATAGTAAGCTGATATATTTTAGAGTAGTAAAATGTATGTGTAAAACTTTGCATTTTCTTGAACGAATTCTGCAAAAATAACTTAAACTTCAATGTTAGGTTGATGTCCGAACGGAAACAAGTGGAAGTTACTAATGGTAATACTTCTTGTATCACGGTGTATACTTAAAAAAATGTTAGTATCGTATTTATAAAGGTATTGTTTTAAGACAAGCTTCACGTAGCACTCACGATGTAGCAATGTATGTTTTTGTGTGGCGTATCGTTAATTTGTATGCATATTTTCATTTCGGATGAGTGTACGTACACACAATTCGATCGTAATACTCCTCTGAACTATTGTAGACGAGACATCAACTGGCTTCCGCGTGATATACAGCTATATAAAACACCTACATGCTGAAATGCTGACAAGCACAGAAAAAATTAAGCTATACCTTCATTTTTCAAAAGTCGACGTGTCAGTCAAAACTGATGTGTAAAACGCATAACTACGCTTTTGTTCTTTGAGCTCATTTTTATGCTTTAAAGGAAGGATTGTTTTAAAGATAATATTTATTACAAAGTCGCTATTCAGAAACGATACACTACTAAATACGTGTACAACTGCACATCCCAAAAGGTAAAAAAATATACACCACTTCGTATTTCAGAGCGAATAATATAATAAACTTAACTACAAACATAAATTACTTTCCATACAAAATAAATGGCCTGATATCTTGATAAAAACACTTGACATCCGAACATGTAACCTGTGCAAGAATTTACCTACAAGTAATTGAAGTTTAAAAACGGTATTGTTTTTCCTAATTTAAGCATTTTACAGTGTCAAGTCAACGTACCTAAACTTGGTAATAGTACAATACTCCTTGCAACTATGTTCTAACATACAGTTGTTCGTCATCGGGAGCATACAAACGTTTCGAACATATGCAAAGCTATAATATAACCCATCGAATGAAAAGTCAAAGAAAGTTCATTTTATTTACAAAAGCATTTCCAAAAGGAATATCACACATACAGGTACATACATTTAGGGCTCTGTGATATATACAATACGTTACCATGCATAATTTATACATTTCAAATACTCAATAGGAACCTTCATTGTCGCACATGAACAGGGTATGTGCTCGAAGAAAATCCTAAACCGTAAGCAAAGACTTATTTTTGTGTAAATGCATACGGAAATGCATTCAAACAAATAAGATTTTCGCTGTAGAAGCCAATTTTCATGTACATACGTACGTACAAGGTACATCTATCTGTTCAGATAAGGGACCAGAGCAGGATCTGGAGTTGGATCCACACATTCATTTGATTTTGAAGACGAGAGGACACAGGGTATGACGTACGATAGGACAAACACCCCGTCATACCGATTAATATCCAAATATCCTTCGTATTAATGCCCATAGTTCAATACGTCAAAATACCATATAATACCCTAATATGCAGTTTAAAACCACACAAAAACAAACCCCGCCAATTTTAAGGTTTACCTAGTTTTAACCTATATTAGAGATTAAAATTAACAGATAAAAAAATGCTATATTTTTGTATAACCACTTAGAAGGAACCAAAATTTCAGCTTTATTTGAATCCAAAATTGAATCGGTTGACAAATCATACACTTCAAATCAGATTCGTATATATTGGTATCAAAACATCTGAAATTTCAGTACATTTCAGTTCGCAAAGTTTTGTTTAAACTACACCAGTGACACATTCGGGAGGCAATATTAGAGTGGAAAAGTACTTTGTCGACATTGTACAGTGTCGAAAATATATATTGGAATTTTTTAGTTGACTCGTTTTTATTAGTCGAACGTATAATTAGTCGACCCTGGAAAATTAGTCGAATTTAGTCGAATACATTTTCAGTCGACTATATATCTTGTCGAATGCATAATTAGTCGATTGCGCGGAGACTCAAAAGTTTATATTGTTCTAAATGATTTATTTGAAATTTTAATCCTACGTGCTCCGTTACCCGAAGATTTACATAAAGTATTTAAATATTAGGTACACATAATAATTATAATTTTATACTTCAAGGTGATTAAAAACATGTACATGACATGAAAATAACACATGTCACCAGAATCCGCATAGAAAATACACAATAATTGATGAATTTCATATGGAAATTTTCTGATGCATTGGATGACACCCATTGTAAGTTTATGTTGAAAATTCGGATGACACATTAGTTTTAACTATCATTAGTTATTTGTCAGTCATTATAAAGCACGCTTCAACTGAAATGCGCAAGTTGTGCAGATTATTTAGGTTAGCATACAGCGTAAATATGATGCGTTAGCGTGTATATTAGACTTGATCGCATTGGTGTGAGCAAACTGGTTACTACTTGAGCCATAAAGCAGATTTATTGCATCATATATTTTGAATTAAGTATATATCAAAAGATATGCATAATCAAAGCAATGCCATACGTATTGATGATAAGGCATACATGTCGGCAAATGAGGTGAGCGATCTCATGATCAACGCCTTCGCAGTTTGACTTTCTTATCTTGTCTGTTTGTTTTGATATTTTGCAAACGTTAAAAGCAATAAGTGAGTCAACCAAGTGCACGTCATTATCTTTCAAGTTCATGAAAAAAGAAAAATACATTAGATTTTGTTTAACAAGTATGTACTTGACGGAATGAATTCGTGCGTAGAACAAATATACGTCATAAAACCAGGTGATGTTTCATATTGATCATATAAGTCGATCTTATCTACTATGAAAAATAATGAGTTATATCTGGAACATTTATAAGCTAAGAAATTATTTTTTGTGTCAGTTTATAACGGTCTGCCATAAAACAAAGTACAAAACGACTTTATTCAACTTTTTGTTTATAAGCTAAATAAAACCGCTTTTAATTGATCTTTGCGTAGACTTTTAAGGATAAATCTAAAAAAAATACGTATAAATTACTCAATAAATTTTACACAGCTTTTAAATACAATATTAATTCGAAAATACATTAAAACTACTAAAATATTCAAATTTGATAACTTTAATAATCATGGGTGCTGGGCAAACAAGGGCATCGTGGTCAGTAGAAAGTGATTTGACATCACTTGTGAAAAAATCCAATGGTCGGGATAACGGCGACTTAATTTTATTGTTGGGTCATTCAGATCAGGAAAAAGTTTCAAAACCCTTTAAGCTACCGTTTAGATTAGCGGAAAGGCCTTCAAATTGCAAGTGTATTAAATACGCTCAAATTCATAATGTCTCTGATGAATTTTACTTACGGCAATTATTTCCTGATAAGGTTGGTCACTATAAAATTCAAAATCACTTGTCAAATTTTCAAAACTAATCTTTTCCATTATACTATATTAGGTTTGGCAGAATGTACTGGAAAGTTCGAGGAATTCCGACGACTTAGAAAACCTTTCGGACGCTTCGCCGTTCTTCCGGAATATTTTAATGCCACGGAGAAAAGAATTCTTGTTTCCTAAAGTTTTTGAGGTTCTTGTCTGCCAATACGAGCAAAACCCATCGGAATGCTTTGACATGCTAAAGTATCAAGAGCTTGAACA
>JAQFZG010003047.1:0-14620 GCA_034695465.1 Entomobrya nicoleti | reverse complement strand
TATGTGGTTTCCACGTTTCGGTTAGCACGCTCAGTTGTAATTAAGTTAGTTGGTCTACTTTACTTCAATGTGATGCATGTTGGTCAACGGCAATAATACACAATCTAAGCAGAAAAATGTGTACTCACGGAATTTAAAACAAACATTCCGGCAATTAACATAAATTAATTGATTTCTAGAAAAGTAGAGCCAGTACGGACTACTATATAACCACACGATGTATAAACCTAGAAATATTGATTGACTCCTTTCGATCCCAGTTCCAGTAAGAAGCAATCTGTGTAGGTGTAGGTAGCAGGAAATATAACAGAGAATGTAGTAGCCAGCCACTCCCCTCGACAGAAAGTTTTTTAGTTTTTGGAATTGGAACATTTGATAAGGGCGAACACACACGGTTTTTATAGAGTTTTAATTTTGAAGCCTGCATGTAGTTTTAGAGAGGATACTTCAAAATGTGGTCAAAGTGTTTTCATATATCTCTGGTAATCATAATTTCTGTTTTGGTACTCAAAGGACAAAGTGTGTACCAATGGCAAAATGTCGAGGATGACTCTGGTATGTATACTTTATTCCTCGAAATCAGCATTATAAGCGCTTATATAGTAAAAAGTGTAATATGTCTATAAAAATTTGCATAGCCGACAATTGGCAGAATCCTGACACATTTCCCGGCAATATACCTGAAAAAATGCAAGAATTACCTCCAGAATATGATCCTGGAGAAGATTTTTCAACAAATAGAGGAAACTGGGTTTCAGACGATTATCAACCTCTTTCTCGCGTACCCAGACCTCAGCCCAAACCTATTGCTGAGAGCCAAGGACCTCCTATGCAAAAAACTTCTTCAAAGCCAAGACCAAAAACCCATCCCTCAAATGACCAGTGGATACTCGAGAGACCAATGACATCTAAACTTAACCTTATAGCATGGCTTATTGACGGTGAATCTAACGCTTGCGACAGAGAGGGAAGGTGTAAGTTGAAACAGACGCCGCAAGATCCACTGCCAGAATATCAGACGTTTGATGGATTTTTTAATAATCTTTTTAAAGTAGACCTCGGCGCTGTAGGTTAGTAAGATAGTAAATAGCAATAATGTATCTGTAAACTCATTTAGTAACTCAAAATCTTACTTCTTAGACACACCATTACTTCGACGAGTTGCTCCAGTGTATGAAGATGGGGTCTATGAACCCGTAAAAGCGAAACGAATTAATCCCTTCACAGCCAGTGATAAACTTATGAAGCGGACAGCAGAATGTGGGGTTGGACTGGATGAAGCTTGTGGTTCAAAAACTGGGAAAACTGCTTTCCTTGTCTTCTTTGGCCAACAAGTCGTGGAAGAAATTCTTGACGCTCAGAGAGCTGGCTGTCCCCCGGAATACTTTAATATTAAAATAGAGGGAAAACATGAGTTAAGTAAGACCGAAAAGCAGGAAATGCCTTTCCTTCGCTCCAGATATTCACAAAGCACAGGACATTCTCCTGGAAATCCACGTCAACAGGTAACATTACGTTTTCCAATTTTCAAGATTAGGCATTAGTAACATTAAGTAAAATTCTTAAAAAGTTTCCATTAATAATTGTCTCATGATACCCCAAATGCGATATATCATACAATTTTGGCAATATATGTAGCTCAATGAGATAACCCCATGGATTGATGGTGGTTTGGTCTACGGCACAGCCAAAGGTTGGGCTGATGTACTGCGTACGTATCCTAATGGCTCATTAGCAGAACACGGCTTCTTAGCATCAGAAGGAGGTGACGGTTTGTTTCCAGTGTACAACAAATTACGACTTCCGCTTGCAAATCCACCACCACCAGCGTGGCATGCAAATTGGACGAGATACCACGAAACAGCTCGCGTTGATAGATTTTTTGGTATTTTCATTATGCTGTCAACTTACTTTAAATGATTCCAGAGAGTATAATATATTTGTTAATTGGCTAATTATTCCTTTGCAACTTTTCCTTCAAGTTCTGGGGAATCCGAGAGGAAATGAAAATGCCTTTATTCTTTCTTTTGGTGTGGTTCTCTTTCGCTGGCATAATATGATAGCCACATATTTACATCAAACACGTAAGACTTGGAGTGGAGAAAGAGTATTTCAGGTTTGATACATAAGAATTCGCTAGAATATGTCATGTCTTGAATGTGATACGGGTACGGCGGTGCCAATAAGCAAGAGAATAATTTATCAATATCTATTCTGCGAAAATTAGGAGGCTAGAAAATGGGTTATCGGCACTTATCAGCACATAGTTGTAAATGAATGGCTTCCTGAGTGGTTAGGCGAAAACTTAGATGAGTATAAAGAATATGATCCAAGCGTGGATCCTCAAATTGAGCAGTTTTTTCAAACAGCAGCAATGAGATTTGGTAAAATTAAAACATCTTTCGAACGCAATTTATATAATGGTATTTTATGTTAGTTAGTACATTAAAATGTTGATTACGTGCCGGAAAAAGGGCATACGCTGGTCACACCTGGTGCCTATATGAGAGATTACGCTTGTGGAAATTGCGAATCTGTTCCATTTTATGGTAGGGATGAAGCACGAAGACATCAAACCCTGCGGGATCCTTCCACGAAACTGAAATATCCACGCGTATCACAAGGGTCAGTACGAACTTGTAATATCTTTTGGAGACCTCAGGTTTGTTAATTATTTATTGGAACAAGCTACAACTACTGACATAACTCCCAAAAAACATACTGATGATCTTTAACCTTTTATATTTGACATTATAAAATGTAGGAACCCTTAACAATGAAATTTAAGTCAACAAAATGTACAGACATTAAAACCGATTTTACGGATATAGATCGCCTCTTGATGGTCAGTAAAAAGTTAAAATACAAACGTAATAAATTGTGTAACTTTGTTAAAGTTTTGTATTCATATAAATGATTAGGGAATGGCATCACAAAGGGCTGAGCGTGAAGATAACATGATAGTAGAAGACTTAAGGGGCAACGTTTTTGGACCATTAGAGTTTTCTCGTAGAGATTTAATGGCTGTGAACATACAGCGCGGAAGAGATCATGGTAAGCTCAAAATGAGGAATGTTTATTGAATTGCATTGCGTTTTGAAAAAACTTTATTATGGTTTTTGTCATGAATAGGAACGCCGGATTACAATACAGCACGTGAAGCATTTGGACTAGAACGCATAACAAGTGTCGCTGATTATTTAAGAATTACAAAAACAAGTACCCCTGAAGATATTGTGAAAATAATGGAAGAGATTCATCGAACAGATAACCATACAGATCCCTGGAGTAATATAGATATCTGGACTGGTGGTATTCTAGAAACCACTTATAGGCCAGGTCAATTATTTCGCGCAATAATTAAGGATCAGTTTACAAGAATAAGAAACGCAGATAGATTTTGGTTTGAAAACAGAAAGTGGAAAGAACCGTAATTTTTTTACAATACATTCTAAAAAGTACAATTTGGAGGAAGAGATAAAATGATCTTTGGGGTAATGTGACACTTTGAATGTTGCAGACGTTTTTCTGAAGACCAGATTAATCGAATAAAGGAGTTAAAAGTTTTCGACATGATTGTAGGGGTCACTCAAATGAAAGCTGAGGACCTTCAAGCTAATCCGTTTAAATTACCACATACTGGAATTGGTACTTCAAGAACTTAATATCTTTTATCTTTTTGTAAAGATAAAAGTTGGTTTTTATACTTCATAACATTTTTAAAATCTTTGAACTTTTTAAGATTCAACAAACACTTTGCCAACATGTATTTCCAGAAGCGAAAACTGGAAGCAGAGTAATTGTTCAAACTTCAGCAATCAGAATGATTCACACATTTTGACAACATTTACATGTTATCATTTCCCTCAGGTAATATCACATCATATTTTTAGGTTTAAAATATTTATTTAAAATGCTTTAAGAAATCCAAGTCTCAAATATCTCATCTTTGAACATTACTAAGAATACAATATGTTTTTTCTGTTCTCAGATGCACTCAAACAGCTTACCGGTCGAAAATTGTACTGAAGGTGGAACTTATGATTACTTTTACGGAAGCGAAGTGTCTTTCATACTGACTTATTCGGCGATCAGTTTGATTATAATAGGTAAACAGGAAGAAATCTAATTGAATTTGATAAGTTTTTACTAATTATCTCAATAAATTATCAAAATTGGTTTTAGGCATAGCATCCCTTGTGCCTCTAACCGCTTCATTTGGACTTCGTAAAAAACACAAGGCATTGCAAAAACTACAAACCCGAGTGCGAACATCATTCAAGACGCAAGGGATAAAAACTGCCCCTACACTTGGTTGGTTGATAACGCATATCCAATTACAAATAATTCTTTATTTGTGATTGATAGATATTCATTTTTCCAAACTACTTGGTATTTACAGCTAGGGAATGGATAGGCTCTCATACACCAAATCGAGCTGTAGCTTTGGTCATAAATGATGATAAAAAGTGTCTGGAAATCAGAACCCATGCTGGGACCTTTTTGAGAAACATTGATTTAACTAGGAGAACGTCTATAGATGTAATTTTAGTTACTGATGGAAAACATTTGGTTCTGAAGAATCCAAATGAATTTGACTGTGTGCTGGAATTTGGGAGTTCGTTTTTGAGGGATACATTTTATTCGTTGTTTGAACAAAGGTATGTGGTTGATAGATATATATGTTTGATTTTAGTGACTTTTAGCACTGCTCGAGAAAAATAATTATTCATTGTTAATTAAATCAGGTTGTGTCAAAGTCAAAATATTACTTTAAATGTGGAACAAGTCGGTCTTCGACAGAGTTTGTCCACAGTCGTCACAAAAGAGGACAGAATCAAAAGACTTGAAACTTTCTTCAAGGTAGTATTTGCTCATGCATTTGCAATTGAACAACCAAAAGGAAATGAGAAGATGCTGGATGCACGAGTTATCAAGGAAGTTTTTAACACTGAATTAACACAAACTGAATTTGCTGATGCACTGGGCATGCAAGCTACATCAACTTTCGTTGCAAGGGTATCAATTTCGTAAAATAAGGAAGTTTAAATACTACATAACCAATTATCTTTACAATCGTTTTCATTGCAAAATTTTGTAGATGTTTGATCTGATAGACAGAGATCACAACGGGTTCATTAGTTTTAGGGAATTTTTGGACATGCTGATAATATTTTCCAAGGGAAGCCCGGATGACAAAATGAAATTGATGTTTGATATGTATGATATTTCACGATCAGGCACTTTAACTGCAGAAGAGGTTCATAACAAAACTGTCAAAATAACATGTCTCGTAACTCCCTTTTAATCGTTCAGTTTAAAGACAAAAGGTATGCTTTTGCTTTCTTTCCAGTTCACGTCAATGATAAGATCTCTCATTGATGCTTCAAATTCTGAGGTTAACAACGAGGAGGTCGAAAATGCTGTGAGAAGCATGCTGGAACAATGTGGCCTGAATCGTGATGTTAGTTTATCGTTAAAAATATGCTAACTGATTTTGCAAGTATGTTTTGTCATCAAAAATCTGACTTCTGTCATCTCTATGTATATTTCAGTCAACTGTGACATTTAAAAACTTCCAAGATCTAATGTCCCACTCTGACAACAAGAAAGCACTTGGCTATGCCAATCTAAGCTTCACAGGTGTCAACTTACCGGAAGAATTGCAGCAGCAACCGAAAGGTCAACGACAAAGCTTTATCCAGTCAGCCAGGTCGACAGTACTAAGTATGTATGTGTAAGTGAACCACAAACAATGGACATGATGACAATTTTTTTTATGTAAAATGCTCTAATACACCTCTGGAAGCAAAAAATACATAACGTATATCACTGAGAAAGTTTTTAAACCTCAATTAGAGATACTCCGTCGAAGGAAGAACCAGATTCTCTTGAATTAAAAGATGTCACTTTGGCTGCTGCCGAAAGTGAAAAGTCCCCTCTTTCGAAATCTATAGAGCTTTATCGTTTGCAAATATTTTGGGGAATTGTGTACACACTGGTCTTTATTTGTGTTTTTGCTGAAAGGGCTTACGGTGAGATCTCTATTTAGAATTAATATACTGATTAATCGTTTGTTTTTGGTTCATTCGTCAGTTTTTAATTATTTGTGCAGTTTATTCTATTGAGAGTGAGCATGGTGGATTAAGACATATTGCTGGGTAAGAATTGAAAAAATACACGCAATATATATGTTTCAAGTAATATAAGGTGCCTGAACTGAATGATAAATGATGGCTATGATTTTCCTGCTAATCAAATCAGGTATGGAGTTTCTATTACCCGTGGAGCGGCTTCCGGCATGATGTTCACTTACGCAACTCTTCTTCTGACAATGTGCCGGAATACGATTACTCATCTAAGAGAAACGTTTCTTCACAGAATGATTCCTTTTGACAGTTTCTTGTTAATGCATAAATATATTGCAATTTTGGGATTATTTACATCTCTACTTCATATTGTTGGTCATAGTATTAACTTTTATCACATTTCCACACAAACCCCATCGGATCTAACTTGTTTATTCAGAGACTATTTCCGACC
The DNA here is from genome assembly GCA_034695465.1 of Entomobrya nicoleti. Classification (NCBI taxonomy): domain Eukaryota; kingdom Metazoa; phylum Arthropoda; class Collembola; order Entomobryomorpha; family Entomobryidae; genus Entomobrya; species Entomobrya nicoleti. The sequence continues at coordinate 8,077 of JAQFZG010003047.1, read as the reverse complement.
GTGAGTTTATCGTATGAAAATTTTCATTAATGGATCAAAATCGCGATTTATTTTTAAAACAATAACTGTACCGTATATTGTACAGGACTCACCAACTTCCCAAATTTCATTATTGGGCTTGGGAAACGATTACAGGGTTTACAGGAATACTATTGGTCATTCATGGGGCATTGCTGTACATGTTTGCTACATCTTACGCTCGTGCTAATACTTTCAGGATTTTTTGGGGAACTCATGCTACTTATCCACTGTATGATTCTAATTGATAGTAAATCACGAGTTCAAGCAGTATTTTCATGTGACTAATTAAGATATTCATTACAGGTGGTACATTTTGATGCTTTTGCATGGATCAGGTCGGTTGGTACAATCTCCAATATTCGGTCTGTTCTTGGTTGGTCCATTAGTTATTTTCATATTGGACAAGTTGATTACGATTGGACGCAAGAAGGTTGAGATACCTGTAATAGATGCCAAGATTTTGCCTTCAAGTACGACAGTTAATAACACAAAAAAAACTTATTAGTAACATTAATGAATATTTTGACATCACGTGTCATTGAAATACTTAGATGTGACAAAATTGGAGTTCGCACGGCCTGTGGGATTTGAGTACAAATCAGGTCAATGGGTACGAATTGCATGTCTTGAACTCAATCATAATGAATTCCATCCTTTCACCATTTCATCGGCACCTCACGAGCCAAACCTCACACTCCACATTCGAGCAGTGGGACCATTTACAGCAAATATCCGACAAATATATGACAGGTTGCTGGATTTATTTATGATTTAGCATAATGAAAATGAATTTCATTTCATGCAAGTTTTGCTGACAATTTACCTGCATTTAATTTCTAGGGTTCAGAGACCACTCCCAAAATTGTTTTTAGATGGACCATACGGTATGAAAGCTTAAAAGGAATATGCTGTAATTATTAAAAAAATATTGCTACAGACATTTTTATTTCTGTTGAATTCCAGGCGAAGGGCATCAGGACTGGTGGCGACATGAAGTTTCCATTTTGGTTGGCGGTGGCATTGGTGTTACTCCCTTTGCTAGTATTTTGAAAGGTTAAAAATGTTTTATTGCTAAATCAATGGAAGGGAACAAGTAAGGCTTTTAGATAATGATTTCCCTAATTAAATTTTTTAATTGTTTCATCAGATGTGGCTGCCAATCAGAACCCAAGGAACTGTAAAAAGATTTACTTTATCTGGGTTACTCGTACGCAAAAACAATTTGAATGGCTAGTAGATATTATCCGGTAAATTGAAATTAATTAAATCATTTTTTGTTCGTATTTAATTTTTTTAAATCAAAATTTCTGTGATGTACATATGTCTATTGCTTTTTATTTTTTAGTGAAGTTGAAGGCTGTCCAATCATTGCTATTCACCTTTTCATTACTCAAGCATATCAAAAATTTGATATGAGAACTGTTTTACTGGTATATTGAGAAATTAAAACATTTCTGTTCTGCTGAGTTTACTTTATTTGACTATCACAAAATAAGACAATGATATGATATGACTATTTTCTCTTTAATAGTACATGTGCGAACGACATTTCCAGAGAGTGAGCAACAAGTCGCTTTTCACCGGCCTCAAATCAGTTACTCATTTCGGACGTCCTAATTTTGTCTCGATTTTCAAATCTATGACAAAAATCCATCCTCGTGTATGTAATCGTGATTCTAGTTTTTCGTGACATTTTCTATTGTTATGAATGTCTTTTATTTATGATTTTTTAGGTCAAAAAGTTTGGAGTGTTTAGCTGCGGTCCCTTCACAATGACAAAGAGTGTAGATGAAGCTTGCTCAAATGTAAGCACCTTGGATGGCATTTTCCAGCATCATTTTGAAAATTTTTAGCTTATATTTTATTTGTATGAATGAAAATGTTGTTCTTTATGAGGATTTGGATTTACAGTGATTGGTTAATTTCTCTTAACCTATTTAAATTTTATTTAATATCATGTATTTAATTTCATGTCTATGAATGCATAAAAAAATGAGTAAAACAATTTGCGATTTTATTGTATGTATATACTTGCGACTTTATTAACGTTCCTCTACCTTTCTGGCAGAATAAAAAATTCTTTCAAAAAGAAATTACAAAATATAATATTTCAGTTTATCACATGGATTACGTTTGTCAGATCTATCAGACTTCATACCAATTTTATACTTTCAAAATCAATTTCTAATTAAATTAATTTAAATTTCCGATAAATACAAGCTGCACCAAGTAAAAGTTTTAATATCGTAGCGTTACGTGGTTTATAATTTTACTGCGTGACTGAAAAAATAAAAGATATGGACGGTTTATCGACTTTTTGGTTTCATTAGCTTTTTTTAAACGAAATTGAGCATAAAATACAAACAGAGAAGTAGTAAATCTTATTTATTTCTCTTGGGACTATTGCGGTTATACCCATGGATGGGCATGTAAGGAGGGACAGGATCTACCGGTAAGCGACGGTGATGCTCAAGCCTAATAGGTGGTGGTGGACTTATGCTGTCAAAATCTTGCATAGGTGGATGGGGAGGAAGGGGCTTGGGATTTGCTCTAAATCCAATTTGGTCTCCAGTCGGACTTTTTGGCTGTTTGTCTGGAATTTTGGGCGGTAACAACTCTGATGATCTGCTAGACCGCTCTGATGAAGATGAATTTCTACTGGAGGCCCGTACCATCATTGCAACCCCTGCTTCGCTTCCTTCTGGTGTTTCCCCTATTTGATCTGTGTCAGCATTAGCTGCAGCCATCGCTTCAGCTTTCAAACGAGCTTTTTCTTTAGCTCTTCGGTAGCGTGCCCTTTCTTTCTCATGGATCATCTTTGCAAGCTCCCTATCCTGTACTTCCAGGGCGAGCTGCTTGTCCCTTTCCAATCTGTCTATTTCTTGTTGTAGCGCTCTAGCCACCGCCTGTAATAAAATAATTATTACCATTTTATTTCAATGATGATAAAATTATATGACATCAAATCATGCAGCAAATTTGGCTTTTTTTGTCCCCTCGCAAACTCCAGTGAGAGTCTTCGTAAAGGCATCGTTTAAATAGTTGATATTGCGTCAGATTGATGACCGAGTGAGTATCTAGTCATGATATTAAATTTGAACATGCACTAAATAGACACCCAGTAACCGAATCTGTGCTTATGATGATTGTGTTTGTGATGTGACATCCATGCCACCACAAGGTTTCCATTCCATCGTTGGCATCCAAAGGGAAATGGGACAGCCATGCAAATACAATATGCGTGTATGTGTGTAAATATTTACACTAAAAGAAATTTATGTATACTAACCGCATCTTTTTCTTCTTGGCTTTTCCGCAAGTCATCTTCATCTTCATCCTCCACTTGATGCATTGCTGCCTCAACCACATCATTGTTGTAGCATGACCGAGAAGGACCAGGTTCTTCCGCCATTTGTGCAGCTGCACCCAACAAAGGAGATTTGACTTTCCTTTGATGTACTACAGAGATTACTTCATTTGTGACATGTTGTTGAAGACGCTCTTGTGGGGAAAGGCGAGGAGGTGATATCGGGGATGACTTATCAGATCGGCTACCAGAGGGCGAATGTGGGGAATGTCTCTTAGCTTTCCCTGCCTCGGTGTCCCGTGAAGCTAATATTTTAGCCACTCGACCATCCTCTTCCGTCTGTCTTTGTAAAACACTCAAGTGTTTTAGCCGTTCTTCCAAAGCTTGGAGTTCCTCCTGTCGTTGGGCTTCCCTTGCCCTCGGTGCGTCTTCTCGGACGATAGCATTTCTGGTTCTGTTCGAGTTATAATGCTGGGCAACTGTAATGGAATCAGATAATTTTCATGAGCATTTTTCTTGCACGTGGCAATCGAATGAATTTTTTTTTGTCTTCATGAACATTGAAGAGTAAAAATTGAAAGAATGAATAGTATAAAAAGAACAGAGTGATTAATATGTTATGTTATATATGGCTAACTATTCCCCAATGTCAAGGCCCACTCAGTATATACAATATATACATATATGTCTACGTTAACGTATGTATTTAAGTATATGTATTTGTGTGCATTGTGCATGACGCATAAATTTATGAATATCAATGTAATTTTTTTATATGTATAGGATTCCAGAAACTTACTTTCTTCATCCTGTAGCCTATAGGCCAACGCCTCATCCTCCTGAACCGCCCATTTGCGCCTAACTGAAAAAATGTACTTTTGTTAAATATTTTTTTATGCAACTTGAAAGATTTGTGTGTACACAATTTTCCAATTTTACAACAAACTTACTATCCCGAACCCTCCCTAAAACCGAGTCTGGATCACCACAAATATCGTCTTGCTCTTGCATATTTGATGCAATTGATGATGACGATGATGATGCGCGTGTGAACGTACGTGAACGGTGAACCAATTAATTCTTTTTTGAATCAACACTGTATTTTTTTGTACACTGTTGTGCCTACCACTTTCTACTTTTTTCTAAAAACGAGCTGCTTTGTGACAAAAATGACAAGAGTCTTTTATGAGTTGTGTAGAATAAAAATAATAAAAACACTCGCCCCAGCACATTACTTTCGAGATTCATTATTGAGATTATAATTGTTACATAGTGCGTGTATGTGATGGTATGCGAAAAAAAATACATTCACAAACAAACAACATCACTACATTATAAATTTATATAGCGCACTTGTTGATTGTTGACTATACGTTTTGTTCCTTCCCTTCATTTCAGATCTACTACGAGGAGACTACTATGCTAACAAACTCACTCAGAAAAAAAAATGAACTGAGAGAAGCCGCAACTCATGACATGCTAACAAAGTATACGTTGCCGTTGTTTGCAGCGTCTGTTGATCATGATGTGGATGATGATGATGAGTGAATATATATATATCGCAATAGCACTTCCTTCCCCTCTCGCAGTGTACTAATCACTGCATTATTGCACTATTTAAAAAATCTTAATGTTCTTGTGTGAGTACTTTTGAAAAAATATATATATTTAAGGAAGTTATATGTCTCACGAATCAGTCTCAACTGCCTTCTCCTCCTCTCCTTATTCTGAAGATAATACTTACAGATATAGAAATCGAGAAATAGAAAATGAGATCATTTTTAATACCCTTAACGAGTGAATTGTTGGTGGTGGTAGTCACTCAAAAGTGTGTGACGACTTGTCTGTTGTCTGCTGCTTCAAATCAACGCGCAACACGACGCACACAGAGAGAGAGAGAGGAGGGGAGAGTTTTTTTACTCTTCGTCATGTCATCATCACACAAACCAGGCAAAGGCAAAAATATATAATATGAAGTTGAGGTATGTATGAACGAAGACAAAAAAATATAACGTTGTGTATTAATACTGTTAGCGTTGTAGGTAGTGATGGGATGATGATGATGAGTATAACAATAATGTGAATTTAAATATACTGCAGTACAGTTAAAATACTATTTTACTAGCTGTGTTGCACAAAAGTAGTATAATAAATGATAATAATACTTTTTTTTATAGCAGCGAGAGAGCTTCTTCTTCGAAAAATCGTCGTGTAGTCGCACAGACAGCTTACTTGTTGTACTTTAGTTAAATAAATATTTAACACAATTAAACAGAAAAAAGAGAGCCGTCGTGTATTAAAACGATGAGCAACAATTTACAAATAAATGCAAAGAAAGAGAGAATGGGAACTAGGACGGGAAACGAACTAACGCTTCCACCATCCTCTCGCACTGCTCAACTGACTCACAAAAACCAAGCCACCATGATCAAAGCCAAGTGAAGCTTTTAGCTTCATCTCGCTCATCTCCTCATAAAATAGCTTCACTTCACCAAAAATATGTGGCATGTTGCTGCAGGCAAAACTAGACCTTCCTTTTTTCACCCCAAGCACACCACCACCATCACCATACAAGCTTTTTTCTTCTTCTATCTCTTCTATACAAGGCACGTCAACGAGCCAACCCTCTCTAACATATACAGCAACATCACACCAACTTAATTTTTTTCTTCTTCATCCACCACCATTATGATCATTATACCAGTGTACCAGAATCGTCACATCATCAGATATACGATGTGAGAGAAGTTAACAAAACAACAGGCATTATAACAAGTAACAACGATGATAATGTACCTCTCTAAAAAAAAGTGTTCCCCTCCACAAAAACCAGCCAACAACCGACCAACCAATAATGCGTTATATAAGACTATTCTGTGTACTTTCAATACAACAGCCATAAGAGAGAAATATAATAATTGTTGAATTGAATATACATGTATTGACATAATATCAGATAAACAGAATAGTATAGTGTTGTGCTGGGCGAATTGTACCTTACAAAAAGTTATATAGCAATTACATTCCTAGCTTAACTTTTGTACTTTATATATATTTATTTTTAGGGTATATGTATAGGAATCTTGCTTATATAGAAATGACCCCTCGCTGCTATATACCTTACCATGTATGTACAACTATTTCAGCATTTACTTCAACGATGATTTTTTTGTTGCGTTACCTCACAAAACTTATATTCATCATCATCATCATCATCAACTTTTCTAGATATCTACATGTAATCTTTCCATTTGTGTGAAGCTCACTCGCAGAGCAACTGTCTCAAAAAAATAAAGCTCGCTCACGAATGTACATCACATCAGAAAATAAGTAATGTGTGTGGTGGTGGTGGCTCCTGTCGCTCACTCAATACTCACAGTCCAAGATATTTGCTTCATGCAATAAATACAACTGGTATGCAATATTCAACCTAATAAAAATACTACCCTTCCACGCTACCAAAAACAAAGTTGGAAAAAATATAAAATAAAATGATGCACAAAGCTACAAAGTATATTGTATAATATATTGTAAGTGTAATAGAATGAATAGCCAAATAGCCAAAAGATGAGGGTTAAAAAATAATATATTCATGTACATATATGTATCCTTTTTCAAATAAATTTAAGTGCGCAACACACAAGATACATGAGAATAGTTAGACGGACCGACCAGACCAGGCTTTTCAACAACAGCACACCACACCACAGGCAAAACGAACATCAGTTTTTGACTTGATGGTGATGATGACGATAATGATATATAGGAACCCAAAAGGAACAACGATGATGTAGCAAAATAATAACGTACACTTCTTCACTAATAACACATCTCAAAAGACATGAGAATAAACATATATATATGAGTACGAAGAGTACAAGTTGCAACTTCTTTTTAGTTAAAATTTCAGAGAAAAAAAAATTCTAAGTACCACACACAACAGCATACAACATTATGGAATGCATCTTAAAATTCTTCATACATCCACACAAATGATGATCGTCCTTTACTAAAATGAAATATTTTTCCCAATATGAGCATGTAACATGTAGCATTAGCGTTAAAAAGCCAGGCTTTTCATATGAAAAACGAAAATGGAATGATGCTTCTTCTCGCTCTCTCACTCTGCTAGAAAATTTGCCCTCCTCTGTACCAACTATATGTAACAGAAGGCATCATATCATCATCATCACAATCACAATCTGTGGAAGCAACAAGTACTCGTACAATAATGTGGAGTGTTAAGATTGTATATATGGATAGCAGTGGTTTGCTTGCTGGATTTTGTTTTTTTACATTGCCACATAAAATTCGGATTGAGCAGCAGACACTATTATCATCATGGAATATGGAGTAAACGACAAAAAATATACAATAAAAACATGTAACAAAAAGCTACACAATGAAAGAAAGAAAAAAAATGCCGTGAGGCAAAATAGGCAGCTCAACATCATTCTGATGATCACATTTTAAAGTTATTTTTCCTTCTATGGCTTACTGAAACATATCCCACTTGTTTTAGTCATTGAAAAGATGCAAAAATGAACTGAAAATATAGTCTGAATTATTCTTATTTTTTATGCCTGTTGTGTTTATGTGTGCGGCATACATGCATAATAATAATGGTAATGCACACACGTCTCGGAATCTGTAATACCATGATATGATGAACAGTCGAATTTGGTGTAAGTTGTAATGGAATATTGTATTGTATTAAAGTATTGTAATAACATCTCTATTCAAATTTGA
>JAQFZG010003046.1:0-14621 GCA_034695465.1 Entomobrya nicoleti | reverse complement strand
ACATATACGTTCATATACACCACATCTTTCACCGCAAACGGTAGTTACATACCAGAATTTTACATTCTTCTCGTTATTAAGTGGTATAGTGGTAATAACTGCTATATCACATTCAAGTCCGTTTGTCTTGCTTGGGTAAATTCGGAGCTATAAACAGTACTGGAGGGGGAAAAGAGGAAGAATAGGATAAGAATAGGATTATTTATTGCATTATAGTTAATTTAATTCCTTAAAAACAAGGCCAATGCATTGTTCAAAGAAATAACTGTTTTCGTTATCGCTGTCTTTGTACAGTTAATTTGAACATGAACAATAATTTTTGAGGCATGTATAAAGAAAAGTTGATTATGTGTAGATTTAATATTTTGAGGATTTCGGGGTGAAGCAATAATAGGGTTTCATGTTTTCTTTAAAAAAAATTCAACAGCTAAAAAGAAAGTGATACGACACGAAATGGTTCACCAGAAAGGTATGCTGACTAGGAGGATTTTCTTTTAGTTGCACCTTGTTTTATTATATTTTTGTGAGGACAACTCCTATTTTAGGATGATATAGGTGGATAATTTCTTTAAACAGGAAAAAATCTAAATTTTATGATTATTTTTTATAAAGATAATCTATCGACTCGATATTGACAACCAATTTTCCACATTCCAACAAAAGAATCAAATATAAATACTTCAATAGAGTATTGTTGCTTGTTAACTCTAATAATACATTCTCACAAGGAAAATACGGTAGGAATGTAGAGTGAATTAGTTCTTTAGATCAAAATTTCCTTGTTGCTGCATAAATAAAATGGATACAGTAAAAAATTTCCATCCTTAATTCAAAATTGAAAGAATGATCTAGGGGTTAATGTGCTTACATTGATCCGGTCCTATTTAGCAGCATACAAAAGCGATTATTATTTGTTTGAATTAAAGGTTCCTTGGGATTCTCATCCTTGAATTTTCTATCGCCATTTTTATTTCTTGTCATGTTTTGAACCAACGACTTTTTATCCCATGTACATTTTCTGTACAGCCCCTGTCCGTTTCGTCTCAAGTTGGCGAATGGGAGTGTATGACGTGTTGGCATTTGTAAATAATCACTCAATTCATCTAAATCATCATCAACAGAGTTAAATTTCAAGTATGATTCCTTTCTATCCTTTGGAAGTCTGAAGAAGTTGCTTTTTCTATTTCCACCTCCATGTTTTTCATGTAATTGCCTTAGAATTTCATCCTCGCCCTCATTTTCATAATGAAACTGGCTCATCCGTAAAGCATGTTGGGGTATCATGAGAACTGTTGTTTCGGTTTCGCATTCAGTGTCAACAGAATATTTTTTAATGCTGTTATAGGAAATTATCCTGATATTAGTAAATATTTACCCTTGACACATTGAAAAACTATTACATATACTGTTTTATCAATCAGTACTTACCTGTTATGTGGCCTTGGTCTCTCTTGTAATTCGGGCGCACTCGACGATGGAGATGATGATGAAAGATTTCTGTTTAAGCTTAAGATGTATTTTTTTATAATACAACGTAAATATATCAGAAACAGTATGAAAGCTAGAAAAATTGTGACAAAAAGTACTAATACAAGTAAATTTCCCAGGAGGAATCCAGTGGTATCCATTTTCGGGTTTAACACAAAACTACACGTTTACTTATTTATGAGTCGTTTTGTTGTGACCTCAAGCGATAACAATGAGGGTGACAATTTTTGAGAATTTTCATTACTCAAGTAAAGCTATCGACCTAGTGCAGGTAAAATTGAGACAACAAACAAGTACAATACTAGGACAAAAATGATTTGTGCATCTTTCTCCAACTTTCGCCAAACCGGAAGTTACACATTTATAGACATCATGAAGCTTTTCTCATGAAATAATAAAATATACGTATGATGCGCAATATTTATGTTGGCGCTATAATTTCAATTTTGCTAATATCCAATACATATTATTACATTCATCATCACATACATTTTTTTCACGAATTCCAAATTGCTTAAAAATTTAATTTACTGCTTTGTACATTAGTAGATTGACAAAAACTAGCAGTAGTAACCGTATTCTCATCGTTCTCATAAAATAATTGAATTACTCAATGATTTCGACAAGAAAGCAATGCTTCCATTTATGGTTAAAAAACATTCTCTTTACACATGAAGGGGAAAGTCATACATATAAGTACAAGATGAAATTTTCACCGCTTATTAATTAGATTACCTGGCTGCTATATTGTATTCTGAGTACAACTTTTATCACCCGAACGTCTACATATCACAAAAAGTCGAAATGTTATGAATCTTAAACATGCTCAAAATGATTTACTTCCATAACCACTGAAACGCTTATGAAATGTAGTACGCCGTACCTACTACGTAAATTTTTTAACTGGAACAGCGTTTTTATGAAATTAATAGAGGCAAAGATATTACTGGCGAAATATGGGACTTTTTCATTGGAACAATCATAATTTTCATGGCATTCGACATATCTACGATTTTTAGAAGTCAAAGATGGGCACATAATTTTGGGAAACGTATTCCAATTTCCAATGATGGACGACAAAGGAAAGGAGAATTTTGTACGAGGGTAAATGATCAGGATCGCGCAGGTAAGTACAAAGAAGATCTTTTCTGCTTGTGTCCACCTGAGTTTCAACATCATTGCTGGTCATTGGTTTGGTACATATACGGGCGTATGAAAAAATGTACATGAATTTAGCATAAGCGTCCCAAGAAAGGCTTGATAAAACGAAGCGTATACATTTCCATGCGATTACGTAAGCGTATCGACACTCGACTCGACACTATCCACAGCGCTGCTTTTCTGGCCTTGGCAAGTGCGAAACCGCATGTTGTACACATAGTTCGGCAACTTCCGTACATATCATATGGTTTACATAGTTTTTTACAAATATGTACCAAAATGTGCTTTTCATTTTGCACTGTAAAAGTTATAAAAGTAGTAAATCAAAACAATAGCAAATGAATGGTGCATTGTTTGGGATATCCAACTTTGAATGGTCTATCAATTGATAAGTTTTCAACATCATGCAGGACAGAGCAGTTCGCCTTGTCACGAATTTTATTCGATAAGTAAAACAAAATAGTTATTATATTCTGCAAGTTTATTCGGTCATCAACTTGAACCTAGACCTCAGAAAATGTTTCGGATAACCGGGTAGGTTACGTTTTCAAAAGTTTACACTTGTTTGCACTGCACTAGTAAGCTTCCTCACTACGCTCAATTTGCAAAACACTCACCAATTTGCATACTTACCTATCTATAAATCGATTAACATCTACAACGCACCCAGGTTAAAATCAAGCGGAAGTGAAGCCTGCGTAGTGCCTTTTATAATATGTATATAAATTCGGAGTGTTTTGGAATTTTAGCGTGGGCGGCCAGCGGTTGAGCTGCATTGCAAACTAAATCAACTAAGAATTTATGCATATCAAAACTCATAAAATAATGCATTTTAAAAAATTACAGTAATGTGTTCAGAATACTTCGCCGTCAAGTTGATCATAGGCAAGTGGTTCGGCTGCCAACTGTGTATTACCACTCTTTGTTCATCAATCCACCACTTGATGCTGTTCCGGAACTGACGACTCCTCGATGTACTAACTTCGAGTTACTTGCATGAATTCACATAGTCGAAACATTGATGTGTCAGCAGAAAAGCTTTTTATGAATTAACTTGCCTTGCTAACTAACTGAATGATTTTTTTGCAGTAATAGAAATATTTGCGACTGAGATAGGACAAGCCAAGGAGTATAGTACAGATGGCATTGTAGCGACAGAAAATCAACGAAAAGAGTTGATGGAATTGCTTCCCAGTTCTGACGAAACACTTCCTGGCAGAACGTTAAAAGACAGCTTTGTTACAGCAATTGTTCCCTTAAAATCTCAACCTGCAATAAGGGAACGGTATGTTTCCACAGGGGGAAAGGTGCGCATTGGGAGATTATTGGAAGACATGGATGTATTTGCAGGTAAATTCTTTTGAATAAAATATTATTTGTTTCGTCTGATGAATGTGTTCCGGTATGAAAGGCAATGTTTCTTTTACATTGTGACCAGTTTACAGTTGTTTCAAGCATATATTAAATCCAAAAAGTGTTGGCAAGCATAATCCATACTCAGTGGTCACTGCCTTAGTGGACAGTATTCACATAGTTAAAGATCACATGAAGGTATGTACTTTGGTGGATATTTGAAGATAAATTATAATTAGTAAGTAGCTATCTGTTTAATCTTCAATTTCAATACTCTAGAGCTCCGAGGATGTGCGACTTTCTGGTCACGTAACGTACACTGGCAGGTCATCTATGGAAGTATGCATTATTGTTGACCAAAAGGATGACAATGGAGTCTATCAGAAGTTTTTTGATGCTGTATTTCTGATGGTGGCAAGAGACCCTATGAACAAAGGCTCAGCCAGAATTAATCCCCTAGTTGGGAATACGAAAGAGGAGGAAGAATTTTTGAAAAAGGGAGCTGGTAAATTAGTTGAATTTATTTTCACTTTTTCACTCAATTCTACGTGTAAGGATGGAGGAAAGTCATTAACGTTTTATTCATTTAGCACGTCAACAGTTGAGGAAAAAGCAAGAAGAAGAAAACATTTTTAAAACCCCTCCAAATTTAGAGGAACAGAAAATCATTCATGATAGTTTTATAAATAAAATGATAAGCCCTTCAGATTCAGGGGCGAACCGGAAGAAAATGAAAGATACCGTCCTGAAAACGGTATTGATTTGTCAGCCTCAGGTACAAACGATATTTTAAATTTTGCTTGTTATAAAAGGTCGGAAGTCCGTTATCTAATTACATATATATCGTTTTACCCCATCCTATATGTATTATTTAGAATCGTAACAGGTACAACAAAATATTTGGAGGATTTATTATGAGAAATGCCTATGAATTAGCATTCACCAATGCCATGATTTACGGGTAAGCACTAAGCAGTTCTTTAAGGAATAAATAACTGTCATTCTAATTATCAACATACTTAGTCCTAATTGTATTGTACAGTATTGTTTGAACTAATAATTTGCTTTTACTATTATCTATCCTGCTCTATCTATCAAAAGTCATCGGTTAGTTGAAGAAAGCATGAGTTACTATAAAATAAAACAATCCTTATCCCCGAAAAACTACTTACTATTAATACTTACTTATTCTTATTAAACGTTTTCTGATTTCAGGAGAAAAAGGCCCCGACCGATTTTCATTGATGACATTAAATTTCATATACCAGTTGAAATTGGGTCCATTCTGAGATTTCGTTCTTATGTAAATACTCTATTTATGGCCATTTCATTGGTTCTCTTCGGTGAATGTATTGAATGAGGTGGAAAAATAATTGAGTTTTGGCGTTATTTATTTTAAAGGTAGGGTACGTCGAAAAAGACTTCGTTCACACTGTAGTGGTCGCTGAAACAGTGAATCCTGAAACGGGAGAGGCCCGCAAGTCAAATGAGTTTCATTTTACCTTTTTGATTCCCCGTCAAGATTCTGACAAACCAATACCGGAAGTTGATTTTGAAACATACGAAGGTAATTTTTTTATCTTTTCTGATTCATTTAGCTGTTTTTCATTCTAATAATATAGTTTAATTAAATCATATGGAATTTATTTATCGCAGAGGCAATTCATTTCCTAAACTCAAGAAGACATTTTCAACACATGATGAAGGAGTTTGGATCTCCTTCAGCCGAGATATAAAACACTGACATGACGTCCGATACCAAACCAAGTTCATGCACCGTGAACATGCCTAGATATATAATAAAAATGACAACGAATTTACTTTTTACTTACATTATATTGTCCTGCTTAACATTTACAAGCAACGCATGCACATGCCATTATGTTAATTAGATTTAAGGCAACAATCACTAAACTTTCCGTGTTCGTGATATTTTCAGTTCACCAGTATTAACAAGCGCACTTATACTCTCCATATTAATAAACAGTTATCGTACACACATATGCAAGTTTATAGTTTAAGATACGTATGCTTGTCTATAAAAATTATAACACTGAAACAAATCTTTCCCGGGTCCGGTATGGATGGTACGCTTGAACAAAGATAATTTATATTGGACCTTGGACCAAGCACCCGCAATTTCCCAAGAACCACAGGTTTTATAAAATTAGCACTGTAACATTTTTTAATTTGAATTCCTAAATATACTGTTACTATTCCTTTGTTTATAATATGAACTGCCATTTATGATGTTTTAAAAAGAATTAATGTGCATTATTTCTTTCACACTAATAAAATAAAATTATAAACCGTTCCCAAATATACAAGACAAGTATTCATTATTCCATTCAAGGCTAAGCATAAAGTAATTTAAAATGCTATTAACTAAAAAACCTTTGCCAACCTTTGTTAAGTTTGTCCAAAGAGCTTTACTAATAATGACGTTTAAGAGCATTAATGACAAAGAAACAAGAAAGAAATCTGTTGGAATATGCAAATGAATCACGAACCACAAAGAACATTTTAATAATTTCAAATCAATGAATATGGATGTTGTGGATTAACAAACCCTGTCTGTGTATGAATACACCCAGCTATATAGAACACAAATGGCTATGGATAATTGCAGATTTAAATCATCAAAACTAGATTATCGTTTTGTACTGTAAAATTGTTTTTATTTCATTAGCATAATGACAACAAATGTGTACAACGTCATAGAATGAACATCACGTTTACGTTTATGAAAGATTTCTGGAATCGCGTTTTGAATGTACATTGACACTGGATAAAATGCAAAACAATAATACATTACGATATAATGGCTTTTCGGGTGACGTTATAAATAACGATGCTCAAGTAAGTAAACTTTGTGTAATTGATCTTAAAACGTGTAGTTCTATTCATTTTAAGTGTAAACTTAAGATCTGTCTACGTGAATCGCAAATAATGACTATACACACAAATAAAATAAAATTTTGAGTTTTTATAAATAAAAAGTTCAGCAAACAACTTGAAATCATTCTAGCGAAGTGTGCAATAGTGACTAAAAGTTACAATATTTGGAACTAAACATTAATAAATTCATCGCTGTTTGAAAATGCAACGTCATAACTTTACGTTTGCAGTTACGCTTACAATCTTATATTTAGTAACATGGAGCGCCGTAAATTCCGTGCAGCCAGGTAAGATATCCGCAACTGGAAAACGTTTTAGATTAATAAATATTTGTAACTAATTTTTAAAGTGAAAAGCTAAGTTACACTTGGGGATCTCAATCCATTTGTCGAAATTTTGGGATCGATTGGGTTCCCAGTTCTGTTATTAGTTCGAAATTTCTATATATTTGGCTTCATGAAGCGATTAATTTAAACTTTTTGTATACAGAAAGTCGAAAGGTTTTAAGACGGTCCAAGCGCTTGTCTGCGGATAACGATAATATCGTCCCTGGCCAGATCTCAGCTTTTGGTCCCAACGAACAGTCCTTGAAATTAGCAGGTATATATTTGCTATCTAGCAGACATTTTACGCACATTGACATTACACATTAATTGTTAATCGGTCATGTTATAATATTTTCTAAATTGTTATTTTAGAAACTGCCTTCGAGTGGGAGGAACAAACCAGAAGAATGATGAATAAAATGCATTAAATAATTTTTGCTGATATTATATTTTTAATGCAACACTACTTTTAGCTGTATTTTTGTTAAATTTTATTAGTTAAGACAGTAATAAACGGTAACATTCGTGTTAAAGTTATCTTTTAATAGTTCAAACTTAAAATACTTAAGCATTCAACTTAGCATACTATATTCGCTGGACATGCATAAAGAAATGAGGTAAAGTAAGAATGTAACCTATAATCTGAAGGTTATCATATTAACATGCCATTAGTCTAAACCTATAGAAACATTTATGAAGAAATATGGCAGTATTACATAGTAAGAATTTTCAACAAAAGCTGACGTGCTTGAGTAAATGAGTAATGTGCATAACAATATATTCAAAGTTTAGTTGGGAAACACACTTACGAGAAAAAAATTCGTTAGACGAGCACAAAAACGATCTAATTCTACAAAAAATGTCGTGCTTCCAACGCGGACCAGGAGCAAACAAGTTTCCTGATCTGAGCGATGTGCCGCCGGTGAATCCCTGTGAAGGATTTGGCTACAAAGCTCCATTTCGAAAGGTGATACACAAATGATGTTTATAGTCCTTAGTCCTTACATTATCGGACAATTGGAAAAATGCATACCAAGGAATTAGGGGAAACTTAATTTTTTGGTGTTCTATGTAATTTAGGACATTCCCTTTAAATTGATGTTTGTTGCACAATGGTACAATGAGAAAGTTGAAATAGAAAAACGTCTACTGCTTTCGTACTTTCACTATGATGGCACCATTGAGTTGGTGAGCTCATAGTTTTAAAAATTGCCTTATTTTATTCAAACTTTACGCTTGGATAAATATTTTTTTGCACCTGAAAAAACAAATTATAGAAAGACCTCGATCGGCAAAAATTATTTCTGCACCGAACCAAATTAGAAAATATCAAGTTACAAGATTTGTTTGTGGGCAACAAACTGTATATTTTGGGAAGGCATATGGTCGTTTTGGATTATGGAGATGGAGTTACAAAAGACTATTGTGACCCACTCTGCGAAAGGGCTTTCCTTCTGGTTCGCCCAGAAGCCGTGGAAAATCTCCCATGCATTGTAAGTCGTCTGGAGAAGTGCTTTCGCATTCTTTTCGCAAAAATGGCACGCATGACAAGGGAAATGGCTTATGAGCTAAATAAATCTGATGAAGGACAAGAATACCACGCGTAATGCATTATATGCTTCATGGGCTTCTTTTAAATGCTTCAATCCAATCGACTGAAAAATTAGCGTTTTTGATTGTTCTTTGCATTCGCAGAAAAGCTATTAAAGTTCTGAGCGGAAAGGTTGTCGTTGCGTTTTTCCTCATGGCGGAAAATGCGATGGATAAACTTAAAAATTTGGTTGGAGAAGATTTAGACCCACAAGAATGTCTTCTAAAGAATCACCAAAGCTTGAGAGCATTGTACGGACACGATAAAGTCATGAACGGGTTTTACTATTCCGACAACGCTGAGTGCGTTGTTAAAGTAAGTTGAAACAAATAAATTGACTTGGATCTCTAAATTGGAATTTATTATGTACAGTTTACTATATATTTTTCAACACCATTATGCTTTAATAGGATGCAAGTTTCTTCTTTTCGGGATGTCCACGTTGCACACTTCCATCCGAAATGAGGCTAAGTGATACCACTTGCTGTGTTATCAAACCTCATATTATTCGGGAAGGTAAATTAATACCAGTGCTAGTTTTTACAAAAAAAATGCAAATCCATAACATAATTCAGTGGTAACATATGAAATCTTTTGTTGGCACTGACTTGTTAAGGAAGAGCTGGGATCGTTCTTGGAGACATTGTCGCTGCAGGATTTGAAATTACTGGACTAGGCATGTTTTGGTTGAATAAAAGGGAAGCGGAAGAGTTTTATGAGATTTATAAACGTATATACGTGGAATCTGAATACTGGGTAAAGTTAATTATGTTCATGTGCTCGCTGTTAGTTTAAGTCAACATTTTATGACAAAACATGACTGAAAATTATTACTCATGTCCTTTGGTTTTATATTAGGAAATGGTTGATGAACTTGCAATTGGTCCATGCATGGCTGTTGAGCTCGCAATAAAGGGGAGTGATCAACAATGCCCTGATAACCGTGTTAATCCTGTTGAGTTCTTCAGGCAGTGCGTTGGTCCACCGGATCCAGTGAGTTGTAAATAGTGTTTAAAACAACTATTTAAAGAGTGAAATGTGTAACTAATCTGGGATTTGACTGATTCTCAGGATTTGGCAAGAAAGGTTCGACCACAAACTCTTCGAGCTCGTCATGGCTTATCAAAAGCTCAAAACGCTATTCATTGTACCGACTTACCGGAAGACGCGCCGTCTGAAATTGCATATTTCTTACGAATTTTGGATCGACGAGCCAGTGGTATAAAAAATGTCACCGGTGATATGAAGTCATGTTAATCTGAAGGTGACAACCAATCAATCAGTCTGCAATACTCAATACTTGAAAAATGCATATGCATTTTAATTTTTCAAACTTACTTTTAAAATAATACAAGAAACCTATATTTATATATATACTCATAACAATTAAATGATTTACGATAAAGAATAAAAGCAATGACAATTTTTACACAAGCATCAAATACTTCGCTTTCGTAGCAAATTAAATCAGACATACATATATCATGCAGGAAGCTTATCACTTTCTGCAAGTGCCCCATTGACGCTGATCGAAATTGATTTTGTCACGCTGAATAATATCCCTTACATACGCTCCCAAGAGTAGCATGTAGACAAGTGTTGAAATACATCTTACAACAAACCGTCCAATTCTTGCAGATTCCATTAGACCAAATGTATCATAAACTGGGGGAATTGGATACCACCACATCAACGCCAAAATAAACGCGATCACTTGGATAACCAGAAAAGCAGCTGCAGCACCACCCATCAGTTTGGGACTTTCCTAACGAAATAAAATAATTATACAGACAGTGATATCCAAAATGTTTTTTTAAAAAGCTTATTGTGAACTGTAACTGGAAACAGTAATTTACCGTTTCGATTGACCGAAATATCAGACAGCCCAAAATGAGTGACGAAAAAATGTAAATGCCCAACCATGTCAGGTAGGTTGTGATGAAAGGCTGTACCATAAAAATATATTTAAAAAAGGAATTGATATGATAACTTTTCTTTCATCTCTAGAAAATCTTTCAACATATATTTTTTCCTCACATCATCGTAAAATGCTTGCCAGTAAAACTTGTTCACGTTCACCACATCAAATATGTAGGACCATGCCATAAACAGTGAATCCACCTAAATTACAACACAAATAAAAACGGACAATATATTTCTGTGACTAACTTCCCGAAAGTTTTCAAAAGATTTAAAGAAAAAATAGAATACTTACAATATGAACACTGGCTGCAAAGTAGCAGCACCCTTTCAACGAAAGGCAAATTACTTTACACATTTTTGTACGGAAACCCTGAATGCAATCTCACAATACCCCACTTTTGACTACAACCAACTAAACATCACAGCAATCACTAAATCAATGAGATCAAAGTTATCAGCAATTACTTTGTTCAATGTTGGCAGCATTCTGAATTAAAATCCTGTAAATCAATGGAACCCAAATGTATATTGGTTTTGATAATAATTACAAAATGAATGGGAGTTTTGGTAAGATAAATTAGCACGCATATTTATTTTAAATTCAACCCCATCACCCATCATCATAATATAATATCATAAATCTCATGAAAATGAAGTCAACTAAACTAGATCATCAGCCGAGCTGCATAAAACTAAACGGAAATTCATTCAGGATTACAATTTAAAATGTATAATAGGTGCAAGTGACGAAAATGTGTCCTACATGGAAGTATTTCTCATAGGTTTTAGGTGTCAATAGTCAATACAACTAAATTAGGTAGACTTCTCTCTGGTAATAATAACATCATTGGAAATTACCAACCTTTTATTAGCACTCCATGAGCTAAAGTATGACAATAATTGAAAAATAAACACAGGATATACGGTTGAAAGATGTAGATTGGCATTTCCGGCCTACAACTCCCAAAAGATGTAATGATGTAAAAAAAACTACCAATGTGTTTTGTTTTTAGTTCAGAATTCAAATTATCATATCAAGTACATAAACATACAATGATGACATTTTTGTAAATTTACAAATTTCTTGTTATCCTAAAAACCAATTATATTGTTTAAAAACACCATTAAATAGAGTAGTACAAGTGCGTACATATATATTCACATATTATACTGCTGTGTGCTGACTGGTTGCTTGCTTGAAACAATTCGTCATTAAACTTGCTTTACAATTTTACTACACTATAATATTACATGCACACGCCTTTCATGTTCGATTGTTTGTTGGTTGATTTATGATTATGACTTTTTACAAAGATGTTCATTAAAAAAACAATGATAATGATTCCCTTCCCCGAGATGGGAATGGGACATAAAAATATTAAAAAGGGGATTTCGCAGCATACCCGAAAAACTTAACTTGAGAGAGTAGTACATAATCTTCAAATTAGCCATAAACATGAACAATGAACGGCAATTGGTCATTTGGCCATTACATCCAGTTGAATGATTTATGTTTTTATGTAAGTACTGTACTTTACATGTCGTTATGTTTTGAGCCACGCAATTTTCTCAAGACGCCACAAAAACAAAGCTTGCCGAAAGTAAGCTTGTCTTCTTGTCTGTCTCTGTAATCTTGTAATGCAGCTGCAGGTGAAATATCATCCAAAGGAGAATCGGAAAGAAAATCTTTTCAGGCAGACAGCAGACAACAGAATGAGCACATCGCATGAGGCATCCGATCCGAACAAAAAACACATGAAAGAAACAAACAAGCATAGGATAAGGATGTGGTTGACAGTCATTTAACTCATATGTTCAAAGAAGAGAAGAGTCCATAAACTCAACATCTTTCACATGAACTGCATCTTTTTGCTATTTTGCTGCCAACAATTTGTTTGTCAATTAGTTTAAACTGAAGAAAAACTTTAAGAAAACAGTGGAAAGCCGAAAGAGAAATAAAATGTGTTTAGAATAAACTTAATAGTACCTCAATCAACAGTTAGTTAGTCTATTTTATAAGGTAGTCTTTTAATAGTGTAAAAAGCAGCTAATGTTAAATTATGGAAGTACCTGCAACCAACGTGCCTGAGGCTGGTGCTGCTGCGGGTCAAGATTCCCAAGAATCCATCGACATAGTTCCTGAATCTCCGCCATTATTTACTCAGTCACAAGAGAACATCAACAACATTGATGATGATGACATGGAAGCTGAAATATCTGACACTTCATCAGAATCTAAAGGTGTTGAAAAACGTAAATGCATTTCGTTAAATTCAATGAAGGAAGGGCGATCGTCCCATAAAGGCAGTGATGTTATCATTGAGATGGAGTGCGACGATGAGGAAACCTTTGAGAAAATGGAGACGCCATTGGGAACTTCACTTGTCGCTGGTTGTGAATTTGACTTCCCGGATGACGATGATTGCTTGCTACTTACTGCGGTGACAGATGCCGAAGAAACTCTTCCTGTTGAACCGGAGATTCTGGAAGAATTGGAGTTGATAGCCGGCTCGGAGGTTAGGGTGCAGGAGCCTGTCCAATTGACAAGCCAGTTGAAAGAGGAAGAAGCTAAAAGGCGACAAGAAGTGGACAAGTTTAGGAAATTTAAGCCGTTGGACAAGATATTCCCTGATGTACGATGTTCGGAGCATAACACTGTGTCCTTCTTTGTTAAGGTAAGATTAATGAAAGATTAAGAGTAGGTCTGCTCTGTTGGTTTGAAAGAATGGGAACAAAATATGACTAACATGTTTGCGTCTTTAAATTATTTTTATAGCCAAATTATAAGCCGGGAGATCTACTAGAGCCAAACCCATCAAATTGCGTTTTCAAATGGGAGCCAAAATTTGTTACAATGCCATTCAACGACGAAAATACTTTAATCATAAAAGCACCGGTTCCTAGTGAAAACGAAAATGGAAACGACAACGAAGAGAGTAAGACAACCGAGCAGAGTTCTTCCACGGACGTTGTGGCACCTGCAACGGAGGTAACATTCCCCTTGCATAATAAAATTGTTTTAGACTGTCACCTTCAACACTAAACAGAAAGAATAAGTAATTATATGTGATATGGTATTTTATTCTAGGAGAGAGTTGTTGGACTGCGGAAAATTCGTGTGTGGCAACGTATAAAAGATAGTTTGACAGGTCCTGCTAAAATCCCAATACTCTGTTCCCAAGATTTTGTTGCAGTTTTTAAAAGTTACTGCAGAGTCACCACTGACGAATTCAAGGCACTAGATTACTGCTTTGAGCAGGTACTGAATAATGGCTTAAAGTCCATACGATAAACAGATGTATTTAAAAACTGTGTAATTTCATGAAAAAGACTAAAATAACTGTGTATTTTTCTCTCGCAGATTTTGACTACACCGGAAAGAGTTCACTTTTTCCAAAAAGTGGTGCCATTCATGGTGTCATTAGTTTTACATAGTTCAGAGATTGTTACTTGCCCTATACCACTTTTACGAAAAAATGTTAACCACAACATTTCTCTCAGCCAAAAGCAAGTTGCATGTCTGCTGGCTAATGCTTTTTTCTCTACGTTTCCCCGAAAAATGAAACAAATCGAACTTCCGTCGATAAATTTCAAAGAGTAAGTTTTTCATTTGAAACAAACAATCGCAAATATTTATGAAAAATGGCTGTTTTTATCATGACATGAAAATATTTAACTTACAGATTATTCGCAGAAGAAGACGAGAGGATATTACTTGTGAAGGCCCAAAAAATTCGTTGTTTGATAAACTATTTCACTCGGATAGAATCTGAAAGTAAGACTCTTGCAATATGAAAAATACACGTAGCCGGAATCATTTGAATAAATTATTCTAATCAATCTATTTTTTCCCTGCTTTCACAGTGCCCCAGGGAGCCATA
>JAQFZG010003045.1:0-14623 GCA_034695465.1 Entomobrya nicoleti | reverse complement strand
TATATGTATGGGGCATTTTGATATAGCTTCTTAATTCCTTGGAAAAAAGACGAATGCTCAATGAGTGGACTGAACTACCCGAAATACACATTCTTGGCGACAATATCAACCCCCGGTTGCCTTGCATTTCCTTTCTGATTGAACATAAGAAGAGTGGCTACTTTCTTCATCATAGCTTTGTGGTTGCCCTTCTCAACGATCTTTTTGGGATACAATGTAGAGGAGGATGTATGTGTGCTGGGCCGTATGCACAAGCCCTGCTGGGGATTGATGATAACCTGGCAAGTTTGTATGAAGAATGTTTGAAAAATGAAGGTTGTTTGGGAAGTGTGTTGAAACCTGGGTTTGTCAGGATATCTTTAAGCTATCATTCTGCTGTGGAGGAAATCGAGTTTGTCATTCAGGCAGTGATGCTGGTTGCCAAGTATGGGTGGAAAATGCTTCCGCTTTACAAGATCGATAAGGAGTCTGGTTCGTTTGTCTTCAAGGGAAAGTTTAAGGTACAGTGGCCTTTCAATGGGGAAATGTGAGACTACTTGCATCTAATTTTTACAATGAATCTTTCTTATGAATATTTTTCAGCCTACTGTCACCTCACTGGCTTTATTTGATAAGAGGTTCCTTCTATCATCTACCAAACCTTATGGCGACGCCACTGATGAATCAAGAAATTTTGACGCTGCGAGCATCTTAAAGCAAGCCAAGCATTTTATGACTTCATATTACCCCAGCAAATCATTGTCCAGAATGACAAGACGTGACTCTGACTTCATACTCTCATTTAAAAATGCAAAGCGACTAAATAAACTTCGATGGTTTATGCTCCCTTCGGAGTCATTATTTCTTCAGTATTTCCCTTCAAGTATTGTTGAATCCCCCAGACCATTTACACCACTTGTCCTGAAAATTGAGGATGATGACGAGGATTTGAAATGTTTTATTGATCCAAATAATAATAGCTGTCCCACAGTTGGAAGAATTAGTCAAACTACTGTGGGGAATTGGAAAAAGGGTAGCGTTCCGGATCAAATTTACAGGGCTTGGAATCGAAGGAGAAAGTCAAGGTCAAATAGTGAGAGCGGAATGGGTTTGATGATGCGTACTACTCACACAAACAAAGTTGATGATGATCAGTCAAGTGACAGTGAGTCAACAACAAGTGGATTTGAGGACGATGAGTACTTGCAGTAAACGGTAAGGCCTTGGTAAAAGGTAACGGCAAGGTCTTGTAAAAATTTAAACAAAATGAATGCTAGTTGATCAATAGTTTTTGCCAAATATGATTATTTTTTAATGAGAACAAATTTCTAATGAAGCTGTTATGCAGATGAGCTCGACATCTTTCGGCTCGGCGCCAGAATGACGTATAGTTGTAATCTCCAAATGTATTAATGAATTTTTTATTCAATATTCCAACTTGCATTGATAAGTAATTTAGTATAAGGATTCAGTAGTAAAATAATATTGAATTAATATTTTTGTTTGCTTTTACTTTAAAGAACTTATGTAGTTAGAATTTACATTTTGTGAGAAACGATAAGAACTTTTCCATTTATTTTTACTTCAACTTTTTTTATGTTATGTATGATAAGCAGAAAAACATAAATGTAGCCAATAAACAAATCCTTCTTTTTTAAGTCCGAAGGACTTCCACTCACATTGTCATCATCATATCTAAAGATGAAACGTAACAGGTAGACTACAGAATCAGAACAATGCATTTTGTATTTGAAGGTGAACAAAAGTTTCCCGCATGGTTCGAGAATATAGAAGGGTGCTACAAAGATAGAAACTAAAAATAACCAATCAATAATAGAAGGAGATTTAAAAGAAAATTGAAAGAAATCTCGTAAAATTATGTACATTGCTTGCACATGTCGAGTATTGTGAAGGCTGACATGATTATTGAGAAGACCAGTAGCCAAATTAGCAAAAATCAACAAATTCGATTGCATCACTTTCACCAAAAATGCTACCCTTAACGTGTTGTAAAAGTTGTCAGCAATGTTGTTCAACAAGAATCTTAATATATCGCATCACACCTGCCACCACCGCACCGCAGTGGATTCAGTATAGCTTTTGCCAATGATGAATGGTGGAGGTTATAAAAGCATTAGCTTACTTACCCCGTTCTTATGACATGACTGACGAATCCAATAATGTTAACTAAATAAAACGCATTCTGCGCATAAAAGTTGCATAAATTATTGTACTTACCATTTCTGTAGTTAGTTAGAGAGTAGAGAATACACCTACTGTTTTCATTATATGAAAATGAAATAATAACCAGATTAAACTTTCATTAAAAACTTAATTATTACTTCTTATGCTAAACTTGAGAACTTACATACATGTTCATCCCGAATAAAGTAATTCGAGTTCATGTTTTTGGCACCTTTGGTATGCTTTGATACAGCCAAGCCACCAGCACGTACCACAACTTAATTTACTTCTTATTGTCTTTTCTTTTCCAATTCTACGTTTATTTGAAGCGTGTAAACTCTTCCAATTTGAAGGAAGAGGTTTTGTGGCCCTTCGCCTGTTTCATGGACTGTTAGAGCACTTCACTGCAACGGTGGAGTGTAGAGGTCGTCCCATTTATTTCTGGTTTGATTATGATGTTCTCCGGAGCTTTTCTATCGTTTGCTGTGTTCTTATTCACATCATGGAAGACAACTGTGCGGTTATGAATTATGATCTTGCTAGAAAGGAGTAAGGTAACTTGTTCTAGAGCATCCTTCTCAAGAAAGCAGTAAGGTAACTTGCTTTAGAGCATCCTCAAGAAAGTTAACGTTGGATGTGGTAAGTGGTTATATCACTTTGTAATCTTGTCATGTTAAACTGCTACTGAAGTTGCATGTATTCTTCTTGGTCACGTCACGTCTCTGGTCGCAGACATGTGTATTATTCAACTTATCAGTATGCCATCATTGGTTTGGCTTGAGCATGTTTTTCATAGTCTCCCAAAAAAAATTTGAAGATCTGCATGAATATAAATGAATTGAGGTACTGACTACAAGAATCCATGATATAATTTTTTTACTCATGATTTTTCTACTATGCTATTTGTTTTTGAAGTTTTTGAGCAGTACATTTGAACGAAATACTTACTTTCTGTGTCTAACGTAAAATATATTAAAAATAATGCATAATTTAAATTTTCGAGAAATGCTGAAATCAGTTGTAGTACAATCGTATATTTCACAGTAAGTTTTTTGAGGTTGTGTAACAAATGTATTCACATGAAAAGTCCAGCAGAGTTAACATGCAAAAATATTATGATATGCCGATGAGTAATAGTTTATTTGGATGCGCATTTGGAAAGAAGTTAGCAGATTTAGCAAAGAACTACCTTACTAATTCGAATTGGGTATAAATATTATTGGGTTACAAATTTCTTGCTAACGATAATAAAAAAAATTCATTGTAAGAGCACCTGTAATATACCTGGTTTTTCCAACATGTAGCTCAGATGAGGTGTGATTGACATATAAAATCTGTGTACTGGTACCTCACATACTTGAATTCAACTTTTTGCTCTCAAACTCTCAAGTTAACTTTTGTGCTTAATGTTAGATATGTTGTACTTATGTAAAAGGAGAGTCGTTTAGCAAGTCTCGTTTTCTTATTACCATATGAAATTTACTTATACATGTCTTACTTTAATAAAATATGATTTTATATTACCGTGTGTCACGTCATCATTGGCTAAATTTTTTAGGCCTATTTATAGTCTGGACATTAAATGCAATGAACCCATTTTAGGCAACAGAATTGTAGAAGGTGGTCATTCCACAAGTTTCACAATTGTCAAAAATTAAAAGCTTAAAAGAGAAGGAATGTTTCCATTGCATAGTAAAAACCGTTCTGTTCCGAATCGAGAATATATTTGCAAAATTCCTAGGGCATCACGACGTATTACCAGCACGTATGATTCTGAAAGCTGTTCACTGGTCTCCTCAACAGACAACGAATTTCAAAGAAGTCCATACCAACGAGTCCATATCAACGAGGTGGATACTTTACAGCAAAGAATTGACGAAGATATTATTGGCCATGGGGCCAGCTTCCTTGGACCGTTTGGATGGAGAAAGTGTACGTAACATAAATTATTGGTTTATTATTTACAGTTTCTAACTAGGTATGTAATTTGTACAGAATAGTCATATTTTCTTGAGGAAAATCAAATATAATTTTTAAATATTTTTCAGACCTTTATGTTGACCACACGGCTACTGGAAAAGCAGTGAAAAGTATAGAAAATATTATTGAAGATGAGGTTCTACCCCATTATGCAAACACTCACACAACCGTGTCTAACACATCTTTGCAAACGACTATTTTTCGGTATTTAAAAAACCAATTGTAACCGCACGATATTAATAAATCAATTATACTAAAGTAATGAGAAATTTATAAAATATTTTACAGAAACGAGGCCAGAAATATTATTCATCAAGCTGTTGGAGCCTCTGAGAACGATGAGGTGATATTTAGTGGGTCTGGGGCAACTTCCGCTGTGCATAAACTGCTTCATTCGATATCCTATCCAAAATCAAGAAAATTGATTGTTTTTGTGGGTCCGTTTGAGCATCATTCAAATATTCTTCCGTGGAGAGAAGCTGCTTCAAAGGTAAACAGGTTTTTTATCATTTTTATAACTTTATTATCTATCTCGAGATACTATAAAACAAATTCCATTTTTATTATATTGCCATTTATATCTTTATAGATTGTTCAGGTACCCATGAATCTAGAAACAGGACAAGTTGACATCATTTATTTACGCCGTAACCTAAAAAAGGTGGCAAGAAAGGGGTTGGATAGTAAGAGGCACTTGGTAATTGGCTGCTTTTCTGCAGGTTCCAATGTAACAGGAGCAGTGACGGATGACATTGAGATCACTGAGTTGCTACACGAATTTGGAGCATTAGCATTTTGGGACTATGCTGCTGCCGCACCCCATGTTCAGATTAATATGAACCCAAGCACCAGAAATGGCTATAATGGAGCGGCTTATAAAGACGCTATATTTTTCTCCGGACATAAATTTCTAGGTGGCCCCCAAACTCCAGGTTGGATTTTTTCAACAGAAACGTTTTATTGCTAACATATTATAAAATGCTAATAGATGCTAATTTTGCAGGTGTACTAGTCGTGAAAAAGCATGTTCTGCAAAATCCAGTTCCCCATGAAATGGGTGGTGGTACCGTCCTATTTACAACAAGGAGAAGACATCACTACCTTGACAACTTTTATGAGAGAGAGGAAGGTGGTACCCCTGACATTGTTGGATCAATTCGACTTGGATTAGTTTTTCGCTTGAGGAACATGATTGGAATTCAGAATATTATAGAAATGGAAGCAAAATTATGTCGGTAAGTTTGTCATCTAATTAATCAGTAAGCATTTAGGTATCTATATGGTCCATTGATATGTAAAAAAATTATTTCATAATGAAAAAGACGAATGCTTGATGAATGGAGCCAACAACCAGAAATACACATTCTTGGTTCCAACGACGACCCTCGCTTACCGTCCATCTCATTCTTGATCGAGCATTTGGAAAGTGGCTACTTTCTTCACCACAACTTTGTCGCTGCCATTCTCAACGACTTGTTTGGGATACAATGCAGAGGAGGCTGTATGTGTGCTGGACCTTACTCCCAAGTTTTATTGGGAATTGGAGATAAGCTTGCTACATCATATGAGGCATGTTTGAAGCACGAAGGTTCTTCAGGGGGAATAATGAAGCCTGGATTTGTAAGGATTTCTTTGAGCTATCATTCTTCAGAGAAGGAAATCGACTTTGTTATTCAGGCTGTGAGGCTAATTGCCAAGTATGGATGGAAAATGCTTCCAGTTTATAGGATCGATAGGGAAACTGGATCATTTGTTTATAAGGGTCATTTTCAGGTATAGTGACTATATTTAATGGGGCATCATAAGACATACCAGATACATTTTTTTTAACGTTGTACCTTTTTAAATATTTTTTATAGCCTTCCACAACTTCACTCGCTTCATTTGACGACAGGCTCCTGAGACCACATATCGAATCAACCCGCGTTACTAAGGATCTTACTTCATTTGATGCTAACCACATCTTAAAACAAGCGAAGCACTGCATGTCTTCACTTTCATGTCGTCATGCCTCTCCCTATCTCGCCACTATGACGAGGCATGACTCGAAATTTATAAACTCATTTAAAAAGCCGAAACGATTAAAGAAACTTCGCTGGTTTATGCTCCCATCTGAGTCCCTTTTTCTTCAGTATTTCCCTCAAAATGTTATTAAGTCTCCTAAACCTTTTACACCTTTACAACTGAAAAAGCCAAGGATTTCCAAAATCATTGTACAGAATTGGAAAGAAGGTAGCATTCCTGATCAACTTCATGGTGATTTTGATAAAAGTAGAAACTCGAAAGTAAAAAGTGAAAGGATTAACGAAGTGATAATGAATAATTTTTTTACAATTCAAGGTAATCTGTCAAGTAGTTCATCAACAACAAGTGGCTATGCCTCATAACTATAATATGTAATCGTGTTTTTTAAATTGGAAGTCATTTTTAGCTACTTTTTAGCTAAGTCTTAATTAGTTAATGTAAATCATTTACAATTATGGTTTTTTTTACATCAGACCATACTTAACTTTATAGATTTTAAGTATATACCATACCATGAAATGAATTTGTTACACATTTTTAAGCAAATGAAAAAATCACTTAATGCAATGTATTTAATTTTATATTTATATTCACTCTTAAAATAATATATTTTAATTTATCTTGGTCACACCTTCAGATGAGAACGTGACCACCCTATGGGAAATAATTATTTTATAGGTTCAACAATCAAACATGAATTTATTCTGAAGTACGAAATGCATAAACTGGTTTAAACTGCTTAAAATTAAAATATGTAGGTACCAAACCAATATTTTAGAACTATCTTTTATATGCAGTTTATTTTTCTAATGTAGAATATTTCGTTTGCGACGACTTTTTAAAATAAATTAAATATTCAAGAGTTCATAAACAGAATGCTTAATTTTTAAAGCTATATTTATTTAGGTAGATTTAATTTGATTCCCAATCCAAGAGATTCGCTCCAGGAGCTCGATATTATTATATGTAATTCTAATGCACATATATCTTTTTTAAATATAGAAATAAATAGTTGTAGCAGTAAAATTCTTTGCATGCTTTTGATCTCTAGCTTCTGTTTTGGTCCTCAATAAAATTAAATGGTCATAAATGTGCATGTACGGTAAAAAAAAAACCTGTTCGTTTTTAAAGGTGAGAAAAATGATATGTGTGAGAAATCCTATTATGGCTTGCATAATTTTGTTGGATTAAATAAATTACTAATAATTCATCCATTAGTATGACTTTTATTAATGATCTATGATCTATAAAGTTGAGTTGATCTAAAGTGCTCATCAATTTGTGAGCACCAAACTTTTGGCATGTTAATCATCAATTGATTTGCCTTGATATGATTCATGATCATGATACAAGTATGTGCATTGTATAACATTAACATACAGGTGATTCAAATACTGGACAAATCCAGAAATGGAACAAGATGACATAATTTTTTTATGTGGCAACCTTACAAGGTAACAAAAATGTCATTAGTTATGCACTTTCTATTCGGATGTTCAACTGTGCGACTCACATAATTGCTTCTGGTCATCTTCAGATTATATGATACCACTTGAGGTCACTTTAAAGCTAGCAGCGTACACACAAAGCAAATAAACTTTGCTGGCTTATGCTTCCAACAGAGTCATCAAACCTTCTCGGTGTTGCTTATAGCCCTTAAAATGCACGATGATACGGGTTCCTAATTTTCAAATAATAATAGCACCAGCTGCTGGAAACAGTAACGTCATCGGTGAAATTTATCGGTTTGAAAAAAGAGAAAGTCAGGAGTATAGTGAAAGTATGCTAGATAAAATGATTACGTGTAATTTTTTACACAAGTAAATTATTATTGATTCAACATCGAAAAGTGGATTTGAAAACGATGGATGCTCAAATAAATTTTAAGACTAAAAAAGTTATTGTAGGCTGATAAAATATTTATTTTAATGTTTTTTAATGGAACAAACGTATGCCTGATGCAATTGAATTTATTATTTTTTAATGTACATTGTAACTAATTAATTTTGATTAATATCCACATTCACTTGCTCTTAACCCTTTGTATCCACACAGTAAGAAGAAAATATAACAACATGTATCCCATAAGTGAAACATATCCTGGCCAAACATTCGGATGAGTAAATGCCCATCCTCTCGCGAATAACGATCTCATCGCTTCATTAGTCAAAGTAATAGGCAGTCCATACGCAATATACTGCAACACAACTGGCATTCCTTCCAGTGGCCAAATGATTCCAGAGATAAACATATTTGGGAAGAAAAGTGCCATGGCAAGTAAGGCGGCTTCAATTTCTTCGTTACACAATGACCCAATGAACAGACCCATCGTCACACCTCCAAATCCACTCATTATGAATAAAATCATTACAAGTATGATGGATCCAAGGACCTCCACTTCAATTACCACATTTAAGATAAAGTACACCAAACAGGATTGGAGAATGAGTACAATAACTTCTGTACTGCAGTAGGCGAATAAAATTTCCCAAGTTTTGGTTCCAGCAACAAGAGAACGTTCATAAGTGCCTTGTTTCTTTTCCTGAACGTAGCGAATGGATGAGGCAATAATGGGGAAAAAGAAAAGCCAACTAAAAAACAGAAAAACAAGTTAATTGACTGATTTACAGTAATTTTGGGGCGTCATGAGAAAAATGTAACTTATGTACCACACTGCGGTACTGGGAGCAACAAAATCAATGAATTTTGTATCGTCTGTTCCAAAAATGGGTTCATGATACTAAAAGAAAATTGCAATAAATATAAAATATTTTTTTAAATATAGAAAATTATGAAGATGTTTAAAAACTCAACTAACTTACATTTAACACAAACTCTGCTTGTCTTTGATCAAAACCACAATCCCTCAAAATACTTTTTGCGTAATCTTCAAAACCATCCGCAAATGTCTTCTTGACTTTATTTACAATGTTTTTACTTGTTTGGTCCATGTTTACCACGATTTCAGACTTGTTGAAAACCTCATCATCGATATTAGCACCACTTGATGATCTTTCATAGAAGAAGGTTGAATACTCCTCTGGGAAAACCATGTATCCCCAAATGTCACCTGCGTGAACGCCAGCGATGGCTTGTTCCTTAGTCTCATAGCTTACTAGGTCAACTACACCAGTTGGAACAATATGTTTTAGATATTTGCAGCTTAGGTTTTCAATGTCACATTCCCCCGCAGGGTGATTGGGTGCGTTGAGACATTGAGTGAGGTTGGGTACTTCATAGTTTACTACGCCAAAGTCAAGGTGTTTGGGATCGTCTTTGAAGGCAACGCACATGACTAAGATGATAAAGGCTGGCATAATTACTGTGAAGACGAAAAGTCTGAAAGAAAAAACAGGCACGTTTTGGAAATTTGATTGGTAGTCAGGTATCACAGAAATGTACAGAGCAATAGGTGAGGTGAAAAAGATGCGTACAGTAAATTACGGAAGAGCACTGCTAGATTCTTGTGCATAAGTGACCTGACTCTATTCATTGAATCGAACATTCGCTCGTTTTTGTCCTCATGATCAACGGGTGGAATGACTGGAAATTAAAGTACAATTATTTTTGTCTTCAGATATTTCAGGTAATTGATGTAAAATCACTGCTATAAATTTCACTTTACATTTGGAATCATCCGGTGCCCCCATTTCATACTGTAGCCTAGCTAATTCAGAGTCCTTTCTAATTCTACCAGTGCGGGTATCATCCATATCCTTTTCATCATTTTCACTTGCATCCTTTTTACACAGTTCAAGAACCACTGTCTCCAGAGAAGTGGTTTTAAAGCGTTGTAAGAGTTGTGCGGGATCTTGTTCTACAAGAAGCCTGCCATAACGCATAACACCAACCCCAGTAGACTCCTTGGCTTCATCAATGTAATGGGTTGTGATGAGAATTGTTGTGCCGCGTTCTTCTGACAGGTGAACCAAATGATTCCAAATGCTGAATTTGAAGTAAAAGTAAAAATGTTAACATAATTGTTTTAGAGGAGAGGAATATTGTAACGTTTACATATTTTTTCAATTGTGCTTACTGCTCTCGCAGCAGAGGATCCACCCCTACTGTCTATAAAAGTAAGTTTAAAATATGAAATCAGATTTAAAAAGGATTATAACAAGTTGTCTGATTTGTCATGCTTGAGAAAACTTACGGGCTCGTCCAGAATAAGTAATTCGGGATCATGAATCAGTGCTACAGCAAAAGACACTCTACGTCTTTGCCCACCACTATGAAAAAAACGAAAGGTTTCAGGTAAATTAATTGATCTTGCAGAAAAAGATCGTTATCAACATTCAGCTATGTATTACCTGAGTGTTCCAACTCTCCTTGAACTTTCAGGCAAGCTGAGTAACTTTGTCAAAAAGACCGTTCCCCTTTTCGCAGATTCCCTATCCAAGCCACACAACGTTCCAAAATATGATAGCGTCTCGGCAATCGAAAAATCGTCGTACAGCGAAGTTTCCTACAAAAAGTGAATTTGACAAATTAATTTTTGCATAGGTTTTCCTTGTTCACTGGACTTACTGGCGTGACTGGATTTTTTTGTATGAGTTGAATTACTGTACTTCAGCGATTTCAGTGCAATGACTGTATGCATTTTGTACAATGCTAAATTATTTTTTAGAATAATAGAAATGTTAATTACCTGTGGCATATATCCAACCATTTTCCCTTTTTCGCCAGGTGCCGCCCCAAAAACGTATACCTAAACGTATTTATAGCTGTTTTAGACTTTTTGAAACTTTTTAGGATAAGTTGAAGTTGAATTTAGTCTTACATTTCCCTCATTAAGTTTACGAACACCCACAATACAAGACAGGGTAGTCGTTTTTCCACAACCACTGCTTCCCAACAAGCTATAACTGTGGACACAATTAAGATAACACTTAAACCATTTAAAAAAACCTTAATTACCTAAAAGTAATTAATATTTTACTTCAAGTATGCTAACTTACATAGCACCCCGTGGCACCGTCATATTCAAATTCTGAAGCACTGGCACCCCTTTCTTGTAATGCTTTGATGCATTCCGCACGACAACCGCAGGAAGTTCATTTTCTCCATATTTTCCTTTTCGTCCTCCATTTCTATCACTGCGAACACTCTCTAATTCATATGATGACGTTTTGTACCCCTTTTCCCTTTGACTACCATTAGTGTGGTGGGGATGATGGGTATTACCACCGTTTTCAGCGGCAGCACCATTTCCGTTTCTATATGATATTCTCCTGAGCTCAGCCATCGTGTTCGCAAGGCAAACTACTCTGCAGTTCTGATGCACAAAAGCTAAGAAACTTGTTTTAGAGCCTCTTCGTCAAGGAAAGTCAAAAAAATGTTGGATGTGGTTATGGCACTCACTTTACTTGTCCCATATTAATATTTCAAATTTGGTCACATTCCACAGTCGTGGATGGACGACGATTTGTATGTGTGCCTTATTCAGGTTCAACTTATCTTAATGTATGCCGGTTGCTTGTCTTTTGGACATGTTTTAAATGTAGTTTTTTCCAATAAAAATGCAGTCCCACGTTCTCTACTCATGTTGAATATACGATTAGGGTAATAGTTTACATGATTTGAGGTAGATTTTTTGTTTTTTTTTGCAAGGTGCAAAGGTAGCATCATCGCACATGATGTCCAGTCTGTTGTTCATGCATCATAGAGATAAGCACAAGACATGACCTTGCACTATAATCAACAATGTAGCAATACTTTTTTAGTAAGAAATAGAATCTTTTATTACTCATGTTCACGTTCTAAGGAGAAACTGCATAAAACTAGTCGTATCAAAAAAGCTGTCCCACAGTTGGAAGAATTAGTCAAATTACTGTGGGGAATTGGAAAAAAGGTAGCGTTCCGGATCAAATTTACAGGGCTTGGAATAAAAGGAGAAAGGCAAGATCAAATAGTGAGAACGGAATAGGTTTGATGATGCGGACTATTCACACAAATGATCAGCCAAGTAATAGTGATTTGTCAACAACAAGTGGATTTGAGGAAGATGAGTACTTGCAGTAAGTAACGGTAAGGTCTTGGAGGATAAAAATGAGATTCGAATTTCTTGTAAGATGTAAACAAAGTAAATGTGTTAAATGAATGCATGTTGATGAATAGCTTTTTTTTAAATGAGAGCAAATTTCTAATAAAGCTGGTTTGCAGGTGCGCTCGGCAATTAGCGCTAGAATAACATAGTTGTAATCTCCAAATGTATTAACAGGAATTTTTATTCATTATTTTAACTTGTATTGATACGTAATAATAGTATACGAATTTGTTAATAAAAAATACTGAATTTATATTTTTGTTTGATTACTTAAAATAATTAATGTACCTACTTAGCATTTACATTTGTGTACAACAATAAGAACTATTCCAATTTACAATCATTTTAAAACTTTTTTTTATGTAATAAGCAGAAAATAAAATATTTTGTAAAAAATGAAACACATTCGGATGAGAAAACTAAATGTCCGTCCTTTTAAAAATAATGATCAACACCCAAGGTATAAGGCATGCAATGATGCAATATCAATGAGAGAAAATTTCGTGAATTGGCATGACATGACTATGACATCTTATCCTTTTAAATTCTGTATTGCTTGCAAATGTATAATGTTGTAAAGGGTGGCATGAATTTTGAGAAACCATGCAACCTATCGCAATAATTAGCAAAATTTTCCTAATTTCTTGTCACATAGATTCTACTTTAGGTTTGTTTGGTTATCCAGCAACTAGAGAACTAGTAAAACTTAACTAAACGAGTTATTAACTTGATTTACTAGCATCGATGACGTACTTAGTATTTTTGTTTGACATATTTTGACACAATTCGACTGCATCACTTTCACCAAAAATGTGTCACTAAAGTGTTGTAGAGGTTGTGTTGAATCTTGTTCAACAAGATTATTGATTGGCAAACCAAAAAGTAAAAGGTATGCGCACAAAGGATCTTAAAAATCATTTTAGTTGAATAAATTTAACTTACCATTTCCGTAGTAGAAGTTCCATACCTATACCTATTGTTTTCCTAGTATGATAGTCATAACCAGATTAAACTTTCATTAAAACTTTTTCATGCTAAACTTGAGAACTTGCATGTTTACCCCGAATAAGCAATTCGGGTTCATTTAATACACATTTTCTTGTTATGCTTTGATACAGCCACCATCACTACTAACTTCATTTACTTCTTATTGTCCTTTCGTTTCCTTTTTTGAAGAACTGCCTTACTAATTCAAATTGGTTATAAATATTATTGGGGTACAAAAATTTCTTGCTAACGATAATTAAAAATTTCATTGTAAAAGTACATATTATGTATACCTTTACCTGATCAACTTTATGGTGAGTTTAAGAAAAAAAGAAACTCAGAAGTAAAAAGTGAAAGGATAAACAAAGTGATATTGAGTAATGTTTATACGATTCAAGGTAATCTGTTAAGTAGCTCATCAACAACAAGTGGGTATGACTCGTGACGATGATATGTAATCGTACTTTTAAAAATTAACAATATTTTTTGAAGCTAATTTTAAGTCTCAATTAATTAATATGAGTCATTTAAAAATATGTTTTTTGAGCTTCATAGATTTAAATACATACATACTCTGAAATCAATTTGTTACACATTTTTAACCAAAGAAAAAATCCATTTATACAATGTATTTAATTTGCTATTTATATTCAATCTTCCAATAATATATTTTAATTTATCTTGGTCACACCTTCAGATGAGAAAATGACCACCCTATGGGAAATAATTAATTTATAGGTTCAACAATCAAACATGAAGATATTCTGTTTCTGTAGTACGAAATAGATAATATATTGCCATTGTATTTAAATGAATAAACTTGTTTGAACTGATTAATATGAAAAGTAGGTACACATTTTTTGGAACCATCTTTTGTATGCAGTTTATTTTTCTAACGTAGAATATTTCGTTTGCGACGACTTATTAAAATAAATTAAATATTTAAGGGCTAATGCTTAATGTTAAAAGTTATATTTAGGTAGATTTAATTTGATTTCCAATCTGTAGATTCACTCCAGGAGCTCGATATTAGTATACATATGTAGTTATTATGTACATACATACATTTTATATAACATAAATAAATAGTTGTAGCAGTAAAAATACTTTGTATACTTTTGATCTCTAGCTTCTGTTTTGGTCTTCAATAAATCGTCATGAGTGTACGGTAAAAAAAAACCTGTTCGTTTATAAAGGTGATAAAAATGATATGATATGTGTGAAAAATACTATTATGTCTTGCATAATTTTGTTGGATTAAATAAATTACTAATAATTCATTCATTAGTATGACTTTCAATGATATATAAAGTTGAAAAAGTTGCTTCTTAACTAATATCAGTGAAGGATCAGCAGCGTATTTACGCTACCATGGTAGCACAAATACGCTACCATGGTAGCGCAAATACGCTACCTTTTGGT
>JAQFZG010003044.1:0-14624 GCA_034695465.1 Entomobrya nicoleti | reverse complement strand
CACGAATCACGTACTTGTTGAACTCGTGATGACATAACTCATTTATTCTAAATTTTGCCCCCCTAGTACCTTTACTTCCACGTGTTTGATGAGGATACAGCTCGAGAAGACGATAGTGAGAAAGTATATATTTTTAAATAGGTATACTAACCTGTATTCATCTAAGTATGATGCGGTAAAATAACCACATTTTCTCTTATGTTTGATATAAAGCCCTTGGTCGAGTGTGGATCAATGTAGCCGATTATGTTGACAAAGGGCAGCTTGTCAATGCCAACCTCGACAAAGGAGGGTTAGTTTTAATAAAAATTAGCAAGTTTCAAAAAGAGCAAACAAGCAAGTCATTCATCGTTAAAAATTGTCTCTAGAAATGTTTGCTTTATTAATTAACAGGTACTTGACTGTCAAATCCAGCGACCCAAGTGTAGAATCTAGAAGCAGTTCTGCTGGACAGCTTGCACTTCCAGCTGGAACTCCAGATAGTCAAACTTTGAGGTTTAAGCTTTCAGCCACTAACCTTCCAACTAAAGACGATGTCGGATTTATTCCTGGCAGCTCCGACCCGTATGGTCAGTTTTTATTTTTTAAGCTTTGATATGCAAATGAAACATCGTTGTAGATTTAAATGTGGACTAAAATTGAAAATATGATTTTTTGTATCAGTTATTGTAACATATACTGAAGGATTGACTGGAAAGGAAAGGGAAGTCGGCAGAACCACTACTGTGGCCAGCACCAGCAATCCAAGCTGGGGGGATGTGCTTTCTCTCAACTGGAACAAGAGCAAGGTCAGTTTGTAATTTTGATGATGATTAACTTTGATTAACTTAATCTAATTAATTAATTATTTAAAAGGATATGAGGTTACGGTTCAGGATATTTGACGATGATACACTCCGAGAAGATGACAAGCTTGGACAAGGTTGGATCGAGGTACTTTTGACGAATCAATTCGATATAAAATCATTCGTACTGATATTTTTTGCAAAATATTAAAAATCGTTTATTGTTTTCAGGTGAATGACTATGTTGCTCACGGACAATCCTACACCCTTATCATGCCCAAGAAGGGGTAAGTTGCGACACCACTTATTATTCAAGTAGCAAAATTTTAAAGCATGCTATTTATATAAATTTAATTGTGATTTTCATCTATTTTTTTGCAGAACTCTTACCATCAGCAAAGCTTAAATTACACCTGCAAACCAATCAAATATTATGTTTTTAAAATCTGTGATGTCAAAGTAAAATTGGAAAGAAATGTTTACTGAATTAGAGCAGCCAGGAAAGAGGACTTTTCATTTAATTCATTATTGTAATAGCATTTTTTCAATATTATTAAGTGGTAAATAACTTTAATAACTGAAAACAAATAAATAAATAAATAAATATACAAAAATTACAATATTAACTCCTTAAATAAAACAATGAATACGCCTGCTTGCATCCGTCCTTCCATCGATGACGATTTTATTTTCAAAAACGCTGACCATTCATTTCAAGGATTTGGGGTATCCCACTTGGGTAGTAAAATGTCAAAACTCAAATTTGGCCTTAGATTCAAATTTAGCATCTGAAGTTGTGCCGGCATTCTAATTTTTAGCCTTAAACGCCAACGTGAAGTTTCAAAATTGTTAAATAGATATACCGTCCACATAAAACCTACTTACAGGCATTGTTATTTGGAATTGTTTTGTTCATGATGGATTTTTTGTTGAAAAAAGGATAAAACTTCAACAAATGTATTACTACGTACGGCGTACCTCATGCATACATTTTAAGGCAACTCATCACTCGCTGCTTTTAATGGTAAGATTTAGTTAACATGTATTAATTATATTAAGTAGGAACAATGCACATATGCTAATAACCGCCAAAACAATTATACCTATAAGTTGCCTCTGCAATTTACATATATTCATGCAATTAGCAATGTGTCTTAACTGAATTTAGTAGTCCCTTACAGCATTGCTCAGCCAAATTTGTTCGTGCATTCGTGATCTCAAAAGCACGTAGAAAAGTCATTTTCAAGTTGGAAGGCATCAACACCATGGGAGCTTTGTGAAAATACCTAAGCTAATGTTTGTTTTTACTCATGTTTTCACAACTCTCAGTCATTTTGTGTAATTGTAGATAAAAACGCTTGTTTAATTTGTAATTTTTTTAAATTCTAATTGAATTACTTTTAGTTACAACATGGAAACGAGTAGTGAGCTTCGTATTTGCAAGGTGGTCTTGGTTAGACTGGAAGACATGATCGAGCTTACTGAATACATCGACAGTGATGATGACCCTCCACAGCAACTATCTTCAACATGTAATCCTCAAAAGAAAAACAATCCTCCTGCCTGGAAACTGGGCCTTGTGATGGATGACGGGTCGGGAATGAAAAGCAATGAAAATAGCAGTTTACAACCTGTAAATGCCTTGAAAGGTGCTGCAGAGGAAGAGTTCGAAAAAAATGAACCCGATCTGGACCATGGATGCGCAAAAAGGAGCGAGCAAGAAGCCAATGGTCCTGGGGTGCAGCCATTACGTGCAAGTGTGTAGTTACAGTTACAACTCTTACATCTTGCATATAATATTAAACCTTCTTAAATACTCTATATTGCATTTCTATCAATACAGTGAGGCGCCGGTTCAAACGAAAATGGTCCAATAAACTTCCCGTGTTTACAACTGAGAAACAAATGAGGTGGCCAAAAGTCCAAATGTTCCTAATTTAGTTATACACTATTATATCATAATATTGTTACATTGTCATGTTTAACAGTTCGAACCAAAAGGGTGGGGATGGGGAAACCTCTAGGGGGGCCTACATGTTAACATTTCCGTGTGGTCGCTGTGAAGAAGAATTTAAATCCACAGTGGAAGTGGTCGAGCACATGGACAAACATCATGGAATAAAGGTCACAAATGATATCAAACGTAAGTTTAAAGAATACGTTATTGTGAATTTATCCAATTGTCTTGAAATAAATCTTTAATATTTTTGATTTCCAGAAATAACCCTCCCTCAGGAAGACTTCCCATTCAAGACCCCGTTCTCGGTTTCTGTACTTACAAAGGTCTGTTATCTGTGCAAGAGAGCTTATCATTCTTTAGAAGGTGTACAGCATCACATAGAACACTGTGAGGAGGAACTGATCAACCTATCCAATTTTACCCAAGCAGCAGGCAACCCCAATCAAATGAATTCTGATTACGATGTGAAGGGTCACCTCCAAACAATCGATCACAAGGTATGTCATGTTGACATCATTATCACCCCGTTAGACCACCTTCAATCTAAACAAACAAAGTTTTCTCTTTGCAGAAACGTCTTGCGGACCCTATAAAGAAGAAATCCAATACTTATATTTGTTCTGTGTGCAAAAAATCGTTTCCCACTTCTAACAGTTTACACGCACACAACAAGTCCAGAATTCACAAGGTTTGAAAACCATTCTGGTGGTATGGTAAATTTTAAATTTTTACTTTTCAAAAAAGTGTAAAATTTGTAAATTTATGACTGCAGGAACGAGCTGGAATTCCACAACCAAATGCGACAAAGGAAATTACAGAAATTTGGTGTGACGTATGTCAAATAGGCTTTGATCACCCTTCACAATTACGTATCCACCAACAATTCACTTCACACAAGGTAATAAATGGAATACAAATTTATTCACCAACAAGTTTTACATAAGCATAATTTCCTTAAAGGAACGTGCTGGAATTTCAATAGTCAAGGAATCATCCAAATTCTGGTGTGATGTTTGCAAAAAATCGTTCCCCAAGTTTAGTTTTTTACGGGAACACAACAATTCCAGAACTCACAAGGTATTTATCTAACTTCAGTAGGATGGTACTTTTCAAGGCTTCCTTTTAAAATAGTGACATATATCTACATTTACGATTACAGGAACGTGCCGGACTCCCAGTACCAAAGGCGACCAGAGAGAACTCTGAACATTGGTGTGACGTGTGTGAAAAAGATTTTACTACCCACTCTTCTTTACTGGAGCACACTAAGTCGAAAATGCACAAGGTATTATGTGGAAAACCAATTTCAAGGATTTATTTGGCAAGACGGTGTTTATTACTATTTCTTTTTTCAGAAGCGTGGTGGAGTTCCAATAGTCGGGAAAATCAAGAAATCTGGCAAACACTGGTGTGATGTATGCAAAAAAACGTTCCCCACTCCTGCCCATTTACTTCTACACAACAAAACCACAATGCACAAGGTATGCATAACATTTTTGTACGATAGTAATTCGTAAGCCTTTACCTTTCAAAACAGTGTAAAAATTGTAAATTTATGATTACAGAAACGAGCTGGAATTCCAGTACCGAAGGCGACCAAAGAGAACTCTGAACATTGGTGCGACTTCTGTAGAAAAGCTTATTCCACTCTTTCAAATTTGCTGGTGCACAACAAAAGCAAAATACACAAGGTAATACATGGAAAACAAATTTCGCTAAGCGATACAGTTTATATTATTAATATTTCTTTACAGATCCGTGCCGGAATTCCGGAAGTAGAAGCCGCCAAGAAATCCTAATACTCATGGTGTAAATTAGCTTCCAAGGATATTCATGTCGTGTAACTAATAGTATTATCAAAACTAGTGACGTTGCTTAAGGAAAAAATTATTATCTATTTGTACATTAATGCATATCGCATAAACCTAAAATATTTACACGATCGTAAGTAGAAATATAATTTTTTGATTTTAATCTTAGCAAAACAAATAATCCTCCACTTGTATTAAACCTTGAAATTGACTTTTTGCGCGTTCCTATTTTACTTTACTCGCATTATGTATTAAATCAACCTTGTAATAAATTTATTGACCCTTAAAAAATTGTAAAAAGAGGTGGGAGGCTCGTTGGTTAATAGCATAAAAAGATGCATACATATGCTATAAACTAGCACTTGAACAAAGAACATATCATATTTGTGTAATCTATTTATTACTTACATACATACAAATACGCGAATTCAGCCATAATTTATTCATTATATTTCATGAAACAATTTTTTTCAGCCTCATTGACCAGAAGTTATTAGATCTGATGTTTTTCATTAGTTCTCATGGATGTTGTTAATTAGATTTTTTCGCCGCCTCAAATTCTGCCATTTTCTATAAACAATTAAAAAAGTAGACACAAGACACAATAAAATATTATTTAAAAAAAACGTTACGGTGGATTTTTTAGCTGCTATATCGCTCTAGAATAAAAAACAAGACATGTGCATCAGCTTCACCTTATGAGTAATAGTTCCTTTGTGTGTAGTCAAGCTCCTTCCGTGAATAAATGATTTCTTGCAAATCTCACACCAAAACTGAGAAATTTCTCCAGCCGCAATTGCTTTTGAAATACCTGCTCGCTCCTGGGAAGAACAAGTGTAAAAATCCTTTAGAATGAAAACAAATCAAAATTATTTGGCCTATCTGACGAAAATACCTTGTGCTGAGTTGACTCGTGATGTTGTCGTAAGGTCTTAACAGATGAAAACGCTTGCTGACACTTGTCACACCAGAAATCTGAGCTTTCCTTAGTTGCTTTGAGTTGTGAAATTCCTGCACGTCCCTATTGAAGCAATTTTAATTTACTGTAAGCGGACATTACAAGCATGTTCTGAGGTTCTAAGTAGTTGGTTGGTGGTTTAGAGGTTACCTTGTGCCGTTTCGTCTCATTGTGTAACCGCATTTTAGCAGGACACCCTAAATAAACGTGGCATATGTCACACCAATATCTGGAGGATTCCTTGGTGGCCTTGACCACTTCAATGCCCACCAGCTCCTGGTAAAATTGAAATCCATTTTAATCCATATGTTAAAATATTAGTTTTGAGTTTGTTGTACATGGTTTACCTTGTGTCGAGTAGAC
Organism: Entomobrya nicoleti; assembly: GCA_034695465.1. NCBI lineage: Eukaryota > Metazoa > Arthropoda > Collembola > Entomobryomorpha > Entomobryidae > Entomobrya > Entomobrya nicoleti. The sequence goes on along the minus strand of JAQFZG010003044.1, from coordinate 8,747 downwards.
TTATAGTGTCTCTCTAAATGCCTAGGCAAGTTAAAGGCTTTCTGACAACCTTCACACCAGTAATTTGATTGATGCTTGGCATCTTTGACCACAGCAATTCCTGAAATCTCCTGGTAAAAAAAATAATTTCAATTTTTTCTAAGATTTCTTTGGCGTGTGTTGTTCATGGTTTACCTTGTGTCGAGTTGACTGGCAGTGAACTCGTAACTGGTTAGACAAATTAAATCCTTTTTGACATATATCGCACCAGTAATTCGAGTTGTCCTTAGTCGCCTTCAGTTCTGGGAATCCTGCGATCTCCTACAACATGTAAAACAGTTCAAACCAAATCTGGGGATTTTTACTTTTTTAATATCAATGTACTGGTTTTACCTTGTGTTTAATCGACAGGTAGTGATTCCGTAAAACATATGAGTAATTAAATCCTTCTTCACAAATGTCACACCAGAACTTTGAATTTTCTTTGGTTGCTTTGACAACAGGAGTTGCCGCAAGCTCCTGGTAAATAATAAACCGAACTTTAAACAAAATCTGTCAAAATTTGCGCTTGTGTTGAATATAGTTTACCTTTTGACTACTTGACTCGTCGTGATCCCCTAAATCTTTGTGGGTCGCTAAAGATGTCTGTGAAGACTCACCAAAGCTGTTACAATTATTGGTCGCCTTCACAGCAGGACTTCCAGCACGGTCCTGGGAATGATAATATATTTCAAAACAAATCAGTAGTATTTGGATATCTTTGGTATCAGTGCGATAGTATTACCTTGTGATCAGTAGACTTGCAGTGCATCAGAATTTCTGATGGGCCAGCAAAACCTTTTTGGCAGGGATCGCACCAGTACTTGAAGGTTTCTTTTGGCCTCGTGAAAGAGAATCCAAAAGTTTGAGGCTTCAGAATTTGAGTGTTACAGCCTGGCCGGGGCCGGGGGAGAGTCGGAGCCGGGGTTATACAGCTGGTCAATGTCATTTCTTGTGGGGCGTCTGCTTCAAGGTTATCCTGCGAACTGGTCGGGCACGTAAACTCCTTCTCACAGTTTTCAATGTGGTGCTGTGCCCCTTCCACATGGTAAAATGCCTTCTGACACAACCAACAACAATTTGTGGGATACAAATCCGACAGCGTCATCCTTGCAATTTCATTGGCAGCTGCACCTACCACTGCATGTATAGAAGAAATGAATTTGAATCATATAGAATTCAACCTCCAAGTAACTACCCCGAAGAAAAGATTCCGCAAGTATATATACTTACGATTGAAGTCACCTGTCACCTTGACCCCATGATAATTGTTCATGTGCTTTTCCATGTCTGCGGAGGACTTTGATGAGTGAGTGCACCTCGCGCATGGATAACTATGATTGGTTTCTTCATTCTGGACCTGTGTCTGTTGTTTGTGAAGACTGATATGGCTCAATAACAAAGATTTGTGGATAAATGTTTTTTTACAAATCCTACAAACAAACAACTTCTTCTTGCATTTACTGACATGAACTATTAATTGATGTTTCACTTTAAAGGGAGCATTACAATACAAGCAGTGATACATTTTCTTGAAAATATAAAATAACTGAACAAGATCTTTATTAAAAAAAATTAAAACCTTTGTCTTAGACTATTTCAAACTTAAATTTGTCAACGGGACGTTTTTTTCTTTTAGCTTAAAGATATATCTAATTCTCTTGCCACATTGACATTACACACTTACGTTTTAAGTATGGTACTCGCTATTTATGGGGCTCGCTAAATAGAATGCCAAATTGTAAGCGAAAGCATGCAAGCATTGAATGTCGTGGAGCTCTCACAGGCATGACAACGATACTATGCGGGATGCTAAAGCAAAAATCTGCATGTGACTTCAAATTCCTCCTACCCCAGGGGGTTTGTTCGCGGAAACTGAAAATCACTACCGATGGTTATCATGACCTGAAGAATTTGTGCAACGAGTTTGAAGAGAATCGATTAAACACACAAATAAATAACAACGATTTAAGCAGTTTGAATGTGGGTGACATAACACAGACATTAATTCAGTAAAAACAAAACAAAGGAATGCAAACTCTTTAAAAATAAATATTGTGTTGTAGTTACATCTTGTATATGCATATTGATTTATTTATCGTAGAGGCATCAATTTAAATTTAAGGAAACTTCGAAAGTGGAGACTCGTGCAAAATATTTTAATACAATTATTCATATTGAATTCCAGTTTATTTGACGAATTAACAACTTTAATGTTTCCGGCCACTCCCATCCACCAAAGTAAAAGAAAAAATGCAAGTTCTGGAATGCAATTTCTGATAGATAATTTAGTTGATGTGGTTTTTTGATCTATATATGATGCTAGGTGAAGGATGACTGGACTGATTCTACTATTTTATGAGTTATTTTTAAAATTTATTTATTTTAATGACGAAACATTGTACAGTGGTAGTAGACATAGATAAGACAAAAAGTTGGTTTGAGTTTCATGAGATTTATATACTACAATTCATTCGTTGACGTCAATCGCAATGTGACAACCCTTATCGTTGAACGTTATTGCCTATAACGGCATCATTCACTTATTGGAACTTATTTTCAACGCTTTGTAGGCGATTTTTACCTCCTCGTCATTGAATTCTCTGAGAGTGTAATTTCCTGGCCGCATTTCAATCTGTTCATTCACCAAATAATTCCCTTGAAACCTACCCCAATCGAATTTGTCATCATTTGTATTGTCCGTACGAAAGATTGGAAATCCAGAACCGCAAAATTTTAGTATTTGTGCTTTGTCATCATGCGTAACTGTAAGTAGGCGCCGCACCTCTGAGACTTTGTTCAGGAGATAAAACGGTCTGCTGTTTTCAAAGTCCATCTTCCACTTCAAATAATTTTTGAGAAGCTCCTAAGAGAAAAGATACAATGCGTTTTAAGGTTTGACTTCCAAAGTATGTAATATATTTATCGCTTACTATCACAATCGCTTCGTCCTCCCGTGCCTCAGCATGCGTTTTGAAAGTTAATTGTCGGATGAAAAATAGCTTTGAAGTCTTGGTGAGAACATCATATAATGAACTTGTTGGTATATTACGGAAATGGGTCGTTCGGAACCGTTCATTGGTTGTGCTTCCGGCATACACAGATTTCATCACTTTTCTGTCCAAGATTAATTTCATCACATCAACATCTCCCGTAGTCGGCATCGCTGGTCCATCCAAATGAAGTACCAAGTAAGAACTGAACCACTGTCCTTCACATGCAACTCGGTTTTGCTCAAGTCCTTCTGTCAGTAGTGCTAGTTTCTCAACCGATGACCCTGACGCTGCTTTTATTTCTTGAATCATGGAGAATACTGGTGTCGGGTGGCGTTGCATTTTGAAAAACCTGAATCTAATTGAACAATCGATGTAAGTTATGCAACAAGATTTATATTTTTCTGAAAATGGTTAACAATTTTAAAATATAAACACACAGTGGGGTAAAAAGTCCGGTCTCGAATTCAAGAAAGTCCTCCCTGCAGTAATCTCTAATGTCACTGTGCCACGGTTTGTGTAAGTACTGACAATATTTATCACAACCCTTGCAAAAGAAAACGTTAGTGTTGTTAATAATGAGGTCTACATCATCCAAAACAGCATTTCCAATCTTTCCCCATGCCTTGTTCAGCAGATTTGCCGCCATAGACTTATGTCCCCATCTGCAGAAGGTTTCAATTTCGATATCATCCCATTTGAATCCAACTGCAGTCAACAGCAAGGGCACAATCTGTTAAGATTCAGGAAAGGAAGGTTATTAATTTTCTCGTGTACATTTGCAACTAAGACATGGTACATATATAAATTCTACAAGAATATTCGCCAAAAGTTTCTCTCGGTCATGCATTTCCTCGTCCAGTGGGAGCGTTTTTTTGCGAATAAACAAGGTGAAATCTTGACCAACGTCAATGTCCGTTTGCAGCATTCGCAGTTGTTGAAGATAATACAGTGGGACAAAGCAGATCTTTCTAGGCTTTTTCTTGTTGAACAATTCTTCAAGTGTCGCATATTCCGTAAACTTTCCATAAACCAATATGGCAGTGGCAAATTCATCCCTTCCCCTTTTTTCTGTAGTACTAGTGAGATATTTCATGCCAAGTTGCTCATCTGATAACGTTGCAGCGTAAGACTGAGAATTCAATGTAGAGCTTTCAATATCTTCCTCACTAAGATACTGTTCCATGTCAAAATCTTCTGAGGTAAGAAGTGATGGTTCATCGACCTGCATTGCATCGTCAAAGAGCTTATCTTCCCGTTTCTCCAAGTAGTTGTAGTGGTCCCTGTTATGGTAGGACAGGAACAATGGGTTGTCGCTCCGAATTCCATTAAGCATATTATATTCAGTTTGGTTGAAGTTTTGTTGTATGACAACAATAGTACAATCAAATAAAATTGCTGCTGCTGCCAACGCCAACTCACCACCCCAGCTTTCGTTTTCTCGCATTGTTTCATCTAGAATAATAACGTATACGTAAATTGTTCTGGAGTTTAAGTAGTATTTTCTCACACTAGTTTCTCATAAAATGCTTGGAAAATATTAACTTACATTCTACTTTAGTTTCACCAGCAGCGAGAACATCTTTAAAAATTTCCTCGTTGTTTTTAATAAAAGTCCACACCTCCTCTCTGACTGTCATTTGATGACGTCTATCACCCTTAAACCGTAGCGCCAGTGCACAGAAAAGACAATTGCTGAGAGTAACATAACATCACATTAAGTAATTTACAGTGAGGCTAAACACTTATTATTAAACTTTTTGGTTATTTTAAACTTAACTTACTTGTCTTTGTACATTTCAACTATGCGATATTCTTGAGCTAAGGTTTCCCTAAAGGACACATCGTTCATGTCCATTTTACTTAAATTCCACAAACTAACAGGTTATTCAACAAGAAATATTACTCCTTTCAACAATTTTAAGATTTTATGAATGTGTTAAAAAAGTTAATGTTAAAAAAATGCTTCCATTGTAGGGAAGCAAAAAATTAAATCCTCACAATTTTTCCAATTAATATCGGTTTACTCGCTGCTGAAATATAGAAGTAAATACAACATTTCCTTTCGTCATGATTATTTCAATTGCATAATTTTGTGCAGCCAACGAAATATGCAAATACATGGAAACTAATATTGAATGTTTTTGTGGCCTTTTCTGGTGGATGCTTCCATTCGCCAAATCTACAAAACTCCTGTTCTATAAGTTATGTCGTTTTTGTTTGAAAAGGGCTACATTTATTCAATTCTTACTTTCCTGTTGACCGCTGTTCACTCTTCTCGCCAGCCCATGCAAGCTGGAAAACAAGATTCATTGGATGGGGACGAGAAAGAATAAACAAATTATTTTGCCTAACAGCGTACACTAAAAGCGGTAATTTTATGTAAGACTGCGCACATTACAGGAGACTGCAAGAATGCACTTACTCATATAAAAAGAAATGGATTTTGCATACACCAACACGAATTACCCCATCTTACATCACCGCATGCTGTTTACATCATTGGCATCCATAAATAACAACCGCAACAATACCACACAACCAACCACATTCATTATCCTCATCCCCACCAATATTTTCCAAAATGGATCTGGGAACTCCCACTTATCATCCCTCTCTTATCATTATTAGCATGGTCATATCGGATGGCGACCACTTGTTTACTACTTCCACTTGACATACAGCAAATTTATACCCAGAATTGCATAACATGGAAGCTATTCAAGGAACTTCAGCTTGATGGATTGTCAGCAGATGAATGACAAGTTATGGAGTCACGCTCTTGGTCATCAAAAATTATTTAAGTATAGTAAAAAAAATAATATAAGTATACTAATTATGGAAAATAGTTGATTTAGTATTGAAACAACCTGGAGACAATAGGCCAAATGCACAACCAGTCCTAATACTTACGTAAGGGTAAGGTCGTCCTATGGCTCCATTTAAAATGTATGGGGACCGTTTTCGTAACCATAGCGGGTAAGGATTTCCTTACCCTTTTCTACCTCATTGGAAGTCTTGTGCATTCAAGGCAATGACATGTTTTTTTGCTTATGATATTTTGCATCCAAGGTACTTGGTTAGTAAAATCGCAATAATCAATTTAATACTTAGCTGGTTTTTTTTGCAAACAGAACAAAGCCGATTTTTTTCGAATTGTTGATGATAATACTTGAAATTCAAAGAAAAACACAAAAAGTGTATTTTGGTGTCCAAAATGTCATACAGAGTACGTACCTAATAACTATTCATAGAAAAACATTCGGTTTTTGAAAAGTGAACCATTTTATTATACTTTTTACTAAAATTTCTCAGTACTTGTTTAGTTAGTCATTTTAATGTTTACGGATCCGAAGTTTGTGATCAAATGTAAACTTTTGATGTATGAGGAGAAGTTCTTCCATTTCCTTTGGGTTCTACAATGTACCTGTGATCCCAACACGTCCAACTCTTGGTATTTTGTCGGTTGGTGCTCCTGAAAACGTCAAATGGTGACCTGACCTCTGATCACATTGTGTGTGTATAACAAAGTCGATTCTTAACCCGCCCCCGTCCAATATATATACAAAGAACTCCAATAGTGCAACTATTGTCATACATCCTTTTCATATTATATAATATCTTACTTGCACAAACCATTTTACAGAAAACCTTAATTGTGTGCAAAAAAGCACTTCAAATGTAGTCGTGCACAACCTTGAGAACTGTTATGCCTTATTAAAACATCTTGGAAAATCACCTAGGATCGAGTTTTACAATACTAAGAATAAAAATGTCTGCCTTTCAACTTTAAGGACATAGAAATGTAGCCAGCACCAATGGTAATCTATTATATGATATTTTTAAATGGAAATCTTTGCAGTATCTCCGAGAAATATACACCAAAACCCTATCTTTCTTCGTGCCAATCGCATAAGCAGTTTCAGTAAACAAACTGATTTTTACTTACATGCCGAAAATTGTATAAAGAGCTAACGGCGAGGGAGAGAAAAGTGGAAAGCTAACAGTAAGGGATAATGCAATCACCGGCAGTTTTCTGTTACTAATTATATGCATATTTTGGTTGATGTCTAGTTTTACATTCCAGAAAAGTTTAGTTTCAATGCATGGTTTTTCTTTTATGATGTCAGGATTACCAGCCCTTTTACAGTTTCAGTACATGGTTTTCTTTTATGATGTCAGGATTACCCCAGCCCTTTTACAGTTTCAGTGCATGGTTTTCTTTTATGATGCCAGGATTACCGACACTTTTACAGTTTCCATATTGATATATTTCTCAGTGGTTGGCTGTTAAGCGGGTGGATTCCATCTGACTTTGTTTTTGTGTTTTCGACCGACGTTCGACCGCTACCCCTTTGTGTGCTAACCCCCGATATTTTAAATTGTGTGCAAAGTAGTAAAACTAAAATATTTTGGTAATGCGTAGAAGTGAATTATAGCAAAGTCTCGAAAGAGAATTAAGTTTTCTATTTATTGTGACATTGCACAATTCATTTGGTTGCGTACTTGGTCGAGTCTTTAATTTTAAAAAATTTCCATTTAATTGCGTGCATTAAAATCCCTGATAATACTAAAACTAGTTGACTAAATGGGATGTGTAATATCACATTAAATAGAAAAGTTAATTTTCTTCCGAGACTTCGCTATAATAATTTGAATATATTTTACACATACAATTTAAAAATCATTTAAAGTAGCAGTAGTAGTGTAGTGTGGGTGGAAAATGGTGGCAAATGTGTAACAAAAATCTTACCGTTTTGTAGGGCAAGGGTTTTCGGGAGATAGTAATGTATGTATATTTTAATTTATCAATCCATTTCTAAAGGTGAAATGTATGTATAGCATGTGTGTATTGGTGAATTCTAACCTACGGTTTAAATGCAAATTTTAAGTATTAATTAGTGATTTTTATTAGTAATTAAATATTTTAATAAGTAGTTAGATACTTTACATAGTTGTACAGTATTTAAATGAGCATATATGAATCTTAATTAGAAATAGTTGACCCATTTGCAATTCCCTTAAGTATATATGTTAAGTAGTAAAATTTGCTGCCCTTTCACAGTTTCTGTACTGAGATAATTCTTATGGCGCCATATTTAGTGGCCCTTTTACATGTGAATTGATTGGCAAGATATAAAGGAAGCAAACACATTTTCTCAAACTGACCCAAAATGTCAACTGGGTACTTGACAATTAGAGATTAAAAAATCTTTTTTTGTGGTTGGCCACATTTTGTCAATTCGCAGCATTTTACAAAGATAGAAGAAATGGGTACAATTAAACATGCATGTATGTACATGGTATTGTATGCAAGCCTTTGCACAAATGCCAAGTACAAGGCACTTTCGTTGCGTGAAAGTAGGCTAGCTGTAAGCTAGCCATTCACCATTGGTGTAAGATGCAATGCTAACCTCTCGCTTAGTGTGTTGACATGTATGACCTATAACATTTTTATTAGAGCAGCCAGGAAAAAGGACATTTCATATAATTATTGATACAATTTTTTTTCCATTATTGTGATAAACAACCGAAAATAAATACATACAAATTAAACAATATATCAATTATATGTACAAAAAAAAGTTTTACTTTTCCAACAACTAAAAGAAATTAATTATTCGTACGAACATAATTCTATAATATTTTGCAAGAAGATCCCTTTCCTTGGTTTACCATAAAATCTGAGTAAAAGTAATGCAAAGCTACATCAATTTTCGTCGCGATTCCTTCCGA
>JAQFZG010003043.1:0-14626 GCA_034695465.1 Entomobrya nicoleti | reverse complement strand
TAGGAACAAATTTTAGTATATTCGTTTTTTTGGAATGTGACGAATAATGGAAAATAATAGGGCAATAGTAGTACGGGCAAACAATTTCCCAGGAAATTCTACGTTTCGACTTTGAAGTAGCTAAACTACGCATCACATTTTCGTGTTGGTGATACGCAAAAACATGACTACTGCGATAGTTCGGAAATTTTCAAAAACTTTAGTCTCCAAGTCAAAATTGCTGTTTTGTTCATTTTCATCAAAAAACCATGGTCTTTTGGCTCTTTTACTTTGGGCCCATAAAATATACGACATTTGGGGCATCCTTCCTTACGAATACTCTCAAAGGAAGCAAAAATTCAAATTAAAACCAGAACACAACTTAAAAAGCATCCAATGGAAACTTAAGCTAGTTTACATTTTTACCCTGCTCAGTTTTCTGCAAACTTTACATGTATGGAACGCACTCACCTTACCAGAACTACTACAGTGCTGGTTCTACATTGTGTTTTCAAGCTGTGGTTGCTTCACTCTAAAAGACCAACTAGACAATAGGCTGGACATTGTGGCTTTGCTAAATGGCATGCTTCTTTTTGAAAGAAACCAAGCACAAGGTAACGAAATTCTACCTAAGCAAAATATTTCGTTTCCTTATTATTAAAATAACCAACCATTGTTATAAATAGTTTCAGAACAAAATTTCAGAGTGGAACGTTTCAACCTTCGAAAACGCTTGAGTAAACCTCTTGTTAAAATTCTCACTTTTGCTGCATTTCTTATTCCACTACTTGGCCAACTGTCCTTTTTCAAAAAACCTTGTGTTCCTATTCAACCCGGTGTATTTTTAATTGCTGCCTGCAACAGTTTGAAGCAGACTTCGTCAAATTATTGTCAACCTTTTCAAATTCTGCCGACTACGTCCATATTTTACCATAATCCACTTCCTATACCATCTATACTGACCATGTCATTTTTAGGCTTGTTTACCCTATTCTCAAGGGCATACATGCTGAACAGTTTTGTAGCTCAGATGTGCATTGGACTGACGATAAAATCGAATTGTTTACATGCCTACGTTATTCATGTAAAGCAGATGGTTATACAGTTCAGGTCAAATTCAAATAATTTTAATCTGGGCTGCAAATATTTCAATCAACTTCAAATATTCTTGAAAAATTACAACCAAGCGTATAATCGAAGTACTGTGTGTGTTCTCATATTTATCATTACTGAAGCCGTGCTTAGTATATATGCTTGTGTTCGTTTGGGAAAGTTTTTACCTCTCGAGCGTTCAATAATATTTGGTTACACTGCATATAATATGGTTTGCTGTGTAGTTATTATTTTTGATATACTAGCTGATATTCATGAAGAGTCTCTTCAGATTTTGAAGTTGTTCAAAGTCAAGTACTACAGAGAGTTGGTGAAAAGTAAAGTTAGTAGAAGGATGTTGAGAAGCTTTGCTCCCCTCAAAATTTCTTTGGGAGGGGGAAACTTTGTTGAGAAAAGTACACCACCAATATGTCAGCAAATGATAATTGATCATGTTGTTAACCTGGGAATTCTAAATTAATATTTGCGTTTATATGCGTTTCTGTTTTTTACTAAATATCGGGGAACCAACCAGATAATTACTAATTCAATTTCAGCATGTATTTGGAAAGTTTTACATCTAGTGAAGCAGTATATGTCAAGTTGTTGATTCATTCATCGGGAAATCCGGATAAAGGGTTTTTCTTAAGCAAACCTTATTTCTGTATATTTTAATCACTACAGGTAAATAAACAGTACTTACATTCAAATTACTGTTTAACTGATTTATTTTCGTTCTTTAGAATTATCCTACATTACATTTAAGTTCTATATAGAAATAGTGGAAATAAACACAACATGCTACTGTTAAAAATAGGCGGAATTAAGTTCCCATGATTCAGACCGTTTATTGCTAAATTTTTCTATGGGAGTTACTTATGTTAATTACCCTTTTTGTATCTTAAACAATGGTTACATTTTTTAAGCTAACCTTTAATTTATAAATATGTGGTACTCATGATTTTGCGTTTCATCCTAATCTTGATTTTATCTGTATCGTCCCAATTTTAGAATATTTATTAGAAAGATTTATTCGATTATGAAGATTACTAACTTATTTACTAACACATATTGAAAAACAATACTCGTTATACTGACGACTTACCATTATAACATTTCTTTCATAATATGTAAAACACTCTTTACAACTTACAGTAAATATTAGGTAAATAATTATTCATTAATATAACACGGAGAATAAATTAAGTATTGTTTTGCCAGACAGATATTGATTAAACAAGTATTTTTAATACATTATGAACATACACTCATATGTATTCAAGCTTTGACGTAAAACCATTTACTTGGAAATAAGAAAGTTAGAACCATTTCAAAAACATATCATGTATGATCCTGCTTTAATAATTAATAGAATATAAATAATTCAGCCAAAGTTCACACCCGTGGTCCCACGTCAAACTTGTATTTGATCAGATATCAAAATATATTGAACGGCAGACTAATTAAAAAATACTTTATCAGATTGTCATACAGGTTGATTTACTCCAAATAACATCTTTTACCTTACCAAAAGCATATCTACTATACGACATAAGCAAAATTGTTGAAACACTATTGGTGTCCTATGCTCAATGTAATTCGAAACACCAATCTTGATGCTTTCAGTGTGACAAGACTTTAGAAACCTAGTCCAGTATTTTCGTTGTGGTTTTGTGTAATGTCCAGGTTGTAAATTTCCAACTCTTTGCTTTAGCTCGTTTAGCGACTTCTTGGAAATTCTGTAAAAGTCTCCAGTCAAACCATATCCAAAAATAATATTTGCAAAACCTTGAATAAAAAACGTGCTAAATAAACCATTTAAAAACACTGATGAAGTTTCTTTTGTCAGAATAATTGTAACAATCGAAAATATTTGACAGGACCCACAAACAATCAATTCTAGAATTAGAAGATACTGCATAGCGCCATTGTAAATTTCCACTAATAAATGAAAAGCTCGAAAAATATTTATTTCATCAGTTGTCAAATTGATTTGCTGAGTCGAGCGTGCATTTTTTCGAAGCATTGCCAAAAAACGTTTGTGTATCAGTTCCTGATAAAACGTTAATGATAACGAGCCCACAAATAAATTTACTAGAAATTTATAACCTTGAATTGCTACCATTTTCCATACTACATAAGTGCAAATAAATGTAGTCAATTTTTCAACAAAGTAAGCAATTCCTACAACGTTGTTGAAAATTTTGAAAATTGGCTCCATTATCCATAAAACGTTGAAAGGAATTTTTGGAAGAAAAACGCACGATAACGCTACCACAAAAGAAAATACCCACTCGCAAGAGAACTTGGTAAACTGCATTACGTGTTTTATGATTTTCGACTTTGTTGTCGTTCCCAAATAAGCACCTGAAAATATCAGTCATTAAATATTTAATTTGGCTTACAGATATGTACATACCTTTGGCTATCATCAAATTATTCAGACTTTTCTTACCTGTCATTAGCTTCTTCTCAATAATAATTGCACCATTATAAAACTGCACAATGTTTAGCGTGGATTGATCCAGTATCCTGTAGCCTTCCCATGTGAACAAGTACAACACTAGAACCATTATACATAAGTTTTTTTCCGCCATGGTTTCCAGGCTAATGTCTTTCAAGCAATATATCCGTAGGAATACAGTTGCAGCAATGATTTGGAAAATAACTGAACGTATTATAAAACCCAGACTGCGAAACTTTTGACAGGATAATTCAAATGTCCGCCAGTTTAGATTATATATAATTGATTGGCCACAGATCACAGGGGACATTCGTACTGCATCAATCACAATTTGCAGAAAATTATTGGACAGCAACATATTGTAGCTTTGATGGTGGATTTAGTGAAGTAAACAGAATTTAGTGTTTTTTGCAAATTAAGTTTAATATATTCCCAGATTTGGGGTAAGTTGTAAGCCAAGGATTCTTTATTTCAGTGGAATTCTATATGGACCTATTCTATATAATTCAAATTTAATATTGACCTCTCACAGTATTGCAAAAATATGATTCAGTCCCAACAAACGCTCAACAGCCAATGTCAAAAATTATTCCAAATCTTCAATAGTCGTTTAAACTCTTGACTTGAACATCAAAATTGAGAACATATTAAATTACAAAACTGGAAAACAATATAAGCATATCAAGAATTTGATCCTTGTTTTTAAAACCTTAGCAAAATTTTAACATTACATGGACTTCTAAGTGGAACGTAGACCTATTGGATTCTAACGACGCAAATTATTTTGCCAACTGATTTAAAATCAACTCACACTTGTGTTAAATAATTAATATACTAATATTTAAAATGTGATATTATAAAATGCGTGGATCGTATTACATGACTGAATAGTGAGTCTCAATTCGGTGCTTTAGTTATATAATATATTTTTTAAGTTGTAATGATATAACAACTCATGTAAGTTTGGTTCAAAATGTATGACTTTGGTTAATATTAGTAGATCAATCTAGAACTTCTGCTTACCATTATAACACAAGTGTGAATAAATTAAATGTTGAAACTGTCTTGCCAACAAGCTGAATTTTCATTTCTTAATAAACCAACATGAACGAAAAACTTTTGTTGGCTACACGTTTTCTTAACACGCTTGGAAAAACATTTGTTAAACCCTACAAGAGTTTTGATTCAAACCCCGTCCCGTCCATACTTGTAATAAAATATCAATTTTGATGTTGTTCCTTGAGACAGGTTTTTACACAAAATTGTGTTAAGATATGTTATTTAGATATACCATTCCTTTAGTAACATAATTCCATTATAAATCCAATATATCTGACAATATTTGTTTGACAAATCCAACATGACAGCAAAAAAACAATGAAATAAATTGGACGTAACTCAAATTGATAAAACACTTGTACTTTTGAATCAAGCTATCATGTAAGATGTTAAAGTGAGAAAATACCTAAAATATTAATACGTTTCGTTTAAGAAAATCCATGTTATTTTTTAAGAGACTTGTCAATGAAATTTAAATTGAACTCGTTCGGAATGCTAAATAATTATTAATGTTTAAAATATACTGTACAAAAATTCAAGAACTTTTGTGAAAACTATCAAGCAGAAAACTTACTGGGTGATTAAACTCTAACCAAGCTTCAACTTTGAAATAACCACCGTATAAATTCGCTATATGTATCTGATAAATTTGTCTTCGATTCCTTATGAGATACACGTATTTGATGAAACAACTTAAACAAGCCAATTGTCTGAAAAACTAAGTGGCTGTAAATAATTAAATAAATTTATAACTTTCCGCGATATAAAATAAGTTTACTTTGTGCTTTTATTGTAGTTTAAAAGCTACATAACCAAGAATTATGCTGACATGACAAATAATAATACGAATGCCGAAGAGATATTTGCGAAATTAATTGCTTTTCATGTTTTTTTGACATGTTTGAACTCATGCTTTAAATGTAGTATCTATCTTACATATGCAATAAATATCTTGACGAAATGAATTTACATACACTACCTATGTGGGTAAAGGCAAATACGCAAATACAAATGAAATTAATCAAAAAAAAAATGTTTAAAAAATACTTACTTACTTTTCGTAAAGAACTTGTGCTCATCATAAGCTTTTACATTACGCAAGAGTAATCAAACATGTCATCAAACGACATGTTTGCACGTAATTTCTGAATTTGATCAGATGTCAAAATATATTTGGTAACATTTTAGTTTACAATTTCTTCCACTTTCATGTCAGTTTGTCTGATAATACAAAACAATGCTCAAGAAATCAACTTTTGTTCAAGTGTAAGCGTTCCCATACGATACGAACATTACATAAAGATTCTTTACAATATTACCCAACTTTACTTAAGAAACTGATACGAAACTTTAACTAACAAACTCTTACCTAACTAAAAGCCTACACAAGCAAAATTGCTAAAACAAAATTAAATGCTAATGCTAAATTGGTGTCCTAAGAAAATATATTGAATAACATACTAATTCCAAATTTCTTCGTTTTTCTTGTCGGATTGTGTGACAAGACCAATACATGCTTTAACAATTTTATTTGTCAAGTTTGCGGAGACAGGTAACAAGAGTTCTCGGAGAACAATCATAATACTATTCCAATATTAGCTTACTAAACGAGAAAAAATTGTATTCTGAAAACTACAATAGCAACAAATGATAGCATATATATGTGGATATATACAGGTTTTTGCATGTGCATGTGTGTATACGTAAATATAATACACATTTAAGTGACCAGCTGTTGATCCTGTATCAAAATCGACCATAAAAAGTTCCCTAATTTAAAATGCGTTTGAACTTGTGACCATCAACACGGTGCTCATAATCCAATACTTTGCTAACAAGTCGATTAATATTTTTATTATGATGACAGAGATTTCAAGTTTTTTACCGTATGTTTTGAAACAGGTTAAAGAGCCCAAGGGGGACAAATCAAATGTTTGTTTGATCGATTTCATCATTTTTTAAATTTTGCACACATATTAGTTGTTAATTCTTAGATAGAAGGAAAGTATAATTCTGAAGTTTTCCAATTATATTTACTGCATAATTTGTTAAGAGTGCAAAGTCAATGTCATTTTGAAAGTGGACATTTTAAAATAAGCCAAAATTGCCAAAACTCGCCCAAGTGTGTATTAGTTTATTGAGTCTTGTTATAGCATTTTGACGAGCGAAAAATCCAGTCAAATTACCAAATTTTTCCATAGACATTACTTACGTTATTTACACACTCAAAAACAAAGAATTTTTGCCCATCTATTTCTTGGTTAAGTTTTTACATTCGTAAAACCAGCTAGTCCCAAAACAATATTAAATTATTTATATAGAAGTTTGCAATCACTTTTTATTTATAAATTACGGAGTACAAATTAAACAGTATTGCCATATCAATATTGTTTGCGTAACAACTTAAAAACACACAATAACATATTTTACATTCAAACCAAACAGTTTACTTGGCAAAACAATATATCCAACCGTTATAAAAGCTTATTAGATGTAATCCCACTTTAATTGACAACAAACCGTAACCATTTTAGCAACAGGTTAAGCCTGTGGTCCCACATAATCTTGAAATTTGATCAGATATGAAACTATATTGAACAACATATTTATTCATTTACAAGATCTTTCGTTTTTACGTCTGATTGTATGGCATGACAAACACACGATTAAGAAAGAATAATTTATATTTACATAATCGTTTTCATATGAGCATAATATATATACCGATTATAGTCCTCACTAACAAATTATTGCCTAACTAAAAGCATATCAACTATTCGACACAAGCAAAATTGCTGAAACACAATTGGTGTCCTATGCTCAATGTAATTCGATACACCAATTGTGAAGCTTTCTGTGGGACAAGATTTCAGAAATCTAGTCCAGTATTTCAGCTGTCGTTTTGAACATTGTCCTGGTTGTAAGTTTCTAACTCGTTGCTTTAACTCTGCCAAAGACTTTTTGGAAACCCTGTTAAACTCCCCTGCAAACCCATATCCAAAAGTAATGCATGCAAAACCTTGAACCGCAAAAATGCTAAACAAACCAGTTAAAAGCACCGATGAAGAATCTTTTGTAAGAATAACTGTTACAACCGAAATTATTTGACATGACCCGCAAGCAACCAATTCTACTATAAGAAGATGGTGCATAGCTTCATTGTAACTTTCCACCAATAAATGCATAGCCCGAAAAATATTTATTTCATCACTCACCAAATCGTTTTGCTGACAACCTGCATTTTTTCTCAACATTATGGAAAAACGTTTGCATATCAATTCCTGATAAAACGTTAGTGATAACGAGCCCACAAGTAAATAAACCAGATGCCTATATGCTTGAATCGCTAGCATTTTCCAAACAACATAAGTGCACATAAATGTTAATAACTTTTCAACAAAGTAAGCAATTCGAACAACCTTGCAAGAAAATTCGAAAATTGGGTGCATTATCCATATGACGTTGAAAGGTAATGTTGGGAGAACTACACAAGACAGAGCTACCACAAAAGAAAATATCCAATTGCAAGCAAGCTTGATAAATTGCAAGAAAAGCTTTGCAATTTTCGATCTAGTTGACGTTTCCAGACGAGCACCTAAATTAGTCATGAAAAAGATCAAATTATTTGCTTCTTAGCCAATAACAGATTTGGATTTAACACATTTTTTTTTACTTTTTTCGTACCTCTCATGAGTTTCTTCTCGACAACAATTGCACCGTTCAAGAACTCGACTATATTATCTGAAGATGAATCCAGCACTCTATAGGTTTCGCATGTGTATAGATACAACACTACAACCATTACACATAAGTTCCTTTCCACCATAATTTCTGAGCTGTTGCCTTTTAAATTGTATATCCGTATTAATACAGTTGCGACAATTATTTGAAAAATAACAGCACGAATATTGAAACCCAGAGAACGAAACTGTTGACATGATAATTCGAATTTGTGCCACTTTTTATTAAAAGTAATGACCTGGCTACAAATCAGTGGTGATAGTTGTACTGCGTCAATGACAACTGGTAGAAAGTTATTGGAAAGCAACATGTTGTAATTTGGATAGTCACTTCAGTTAAATTAATAGAACTTAAAGTTTGTTTAATACTTGTGCTAATTTGGGGTACCCTGCGAGTTGAATATACTTTCTTTCGATAACATTCCACATTAAACTTTAAAAAGGTACTGCAAAATATTCGAACTAACTCAACAAACACTTTTCAACGAATGAAATAAATGTTTATAAGATACCGTTGAAAACAATATTTGCGAACAAAATTCTAAAACAATAATATTTATCTTGAATTAAGTTGTTTTTGTTTCGCATAAGTATTTATTCAAATGTTCAACGTGGAAGAAGGCTGTCACAAGAAATAAACCTTCCTTTTTTAAATCAAGCAACCGATTCTTCAGACTGAATTGAAAAAAATACGAATGCTATAAAAATGTTAGAAAATGTGATATAAATACATGTTTTGGTCGAATTGTTACAATAAAAGTTTGAATAAATTAATTATTCGTCCATTGTCAATCAATCAAAGTGGGATTATGTCAAAGAGCTTAATTTAGCTCCTTATTATTTCGATAGTTAAGAAGAGCTGTTGGCTGACCGTATTCTAAAAACTCTAAGAAGAATATGTACAAAGCTTACAGTGACACTATTCCGATTCCATTTACAAGTTTGTAAAATAATAATTATTTCGAATGTATTATTTTTAAGATTAGTTTCCACAGAACATTTTTTTAAATGATGTTTGCCAGACAAATAAAATTATTTGTGTAAATTTTTACTTAAGCGATATTATATTTTACGATATATCAATATCAAGTCCATCATAACAAGAAAAAGGCTGAAAGATATTTGACTTGTATAAAAAATATGGAAATACTAGTTTAATTCGCGCTAGGATCCAGTATATTGAAATAAGAAAATAATTATTAGCTAAAATAATAATATGCTTTGTCACTATAATTGATGCTAGTTATTATTTTGAATTTTAAGATAAAAGACAAGTCCAAGCTCTAACATTGAATTAAACAGGGACCACATTCGGTAATTGTATGTTATACACCTTTTTGTCGATTGTCGATTACATATTAGATATCTGACTGAATATGACTATTTTCTCAGAATAAATGTTTTTTAAATAATAATAAGTAACCCAATCAATGTATACTTTTCATAAATGCGATAAGGTCTTACTTTCCAGTTGTGTTTTTAAAGCTAAATAACCTAGCATAATACTAATACACCAGCAAATAATAGTATTTACATGCTAATAATATTTAATAAATCTTTTTTTCTTCATGTTTACTTGACATGTTGTTTTGACACTCGTTTTACATGTAAAATATATCAAAAACTTGCAATGTTTCCCGGAGAAAATTAAAATCACGTTTTCCATCCAAACGTTCAAAGACAAATAAGTATAAACCTTGACCTTTATTTAAAAACGGCTTATCAATCATTTAAGTTATAATAAATTGACAGCCATGTCATCTTTTTCAATATCTGACAGCTCATATGTAACTGTCTTCAAAAATAAAACAACATTTATCAAAATTTGTGGATCTTTTAATATAATATGTTTAACTGGCAAATTAACAAAATCAACATTCACTTTTGCACAAACAGAAAACCTATTGGGAAAAATAAAATAAAATGATTAAGAAAGTTTAAGTTTGAGGTAGAGTGAACCATATTTTTTTATTGGCTACAATATTTTTGAAATATCGTCATTAACTTCGAAATATGTGACAGCAATTTGTCACATCGTTTTCACCTGAACAAATAATTCATAAATTCTTAATCATGGTGTTTTCGGATTTACGTGACATGCGGAGTTCGTTTTCATACGGGCAGAACGTGGTTAGGATTGGTATACTGTATACCACCCGTTTGTGCTTAATATTTATTATTTATTGGAGACCAAATTTCCTCATTTACATAATTAAATTTTATTTTTATGGGCATCAATGCATACATTAAATAAACAGAGCAAAGCTCCCAAATTTTCTTCAAAATGAAATCGTAGTCACCATAAATTTGACAAATAAATTTGAACAACTTCGAGTTACTATTCAATGTTTAAATTCCGCAAACTTTAACTAACACAAGCTAAATCTCCATAAATTGCTAGTAGCGTGATTAAGTAATCGAATAAACCGGTCTTTAGAAAACATAACCATAACATATAACGTTCCTTTGAAGTTATTTTTTAAATTTATTTATTTATTTACATTCAACTTATTCTTAATTCCAGACGTTTAACATAAATGAAAAAGGCATTAACACAAGCAATAGTATGAACGATCGACATAATTTTAGCAATAATAGAATTAAATAGTGGTTTGGCTTTGTAATCATTTTTTCCATAATTTTGTTCTATTATTCATCAATAAAAATTGTTGATAAAGTAGAATGACATGCATATATACATATCTCACCTGAATTTGAATGAGTAATTAATAAACTTTCGACAGAGTTCACAATTTAAGTGTTTTATTTGCGTAGTTTGATGTTAAATGACTATTTTTATCATAAAATTTAATGCAATGTTTAACAAGGTTACTTATCTTTAATGATTAAAATATAAGGAAAGTGTTGCTGAAATTATAACGTCAAGAAACGTTCTCGGAACAATGAACTAATTTTAATTACTTGACCAACAGTGAATCATCATACCCACCCATCTAAGCTAAAGTTAGCTCAATTCCACAAATAATGCAATTGGTGGATAAAGTTGCAGCATTCTAGCAATTCTGCAATTTACATCACATATCATTCTTTAAATTGAGTAAACATGATTGATTGATTACTATATTACATATCAATTCAATTGGGAATTTGACATCAAATTCCAATCATCTGCCTACGTGGGCATATTGTTATGCCTAAACGACAAGTGTTCACTATCAGTTCATTTATATGATAATATTCACACATATAATTCATGAATCATGCATAAATATAGTATAATGGATTATACGAACTGATAAGCTTTTGAAAATCACGTACATTTAGTATAAAAGATAAACGCCCACAGGTTCTCTTCACATTTTCCCTGTCGACTTTCTACTGTAACGACAGAACTGAAAGCCCAAGCATGAATAAACCTTTACTACAGTTGGCCTTAGTGGGCTTCACCTTCTCTTGCTTGGCTTTAGGTAACCCTAAAAAATAAATACATATTTCTTAAAGCATTTTCAAGTTATATATCAAATTTTATATCAAATCCTTAGCTGCTGCTGAGAAGAAACTGGTTTGTTACTATGGCTCCTGGGCTGTATATCGTCATGGAAACGGAAAGTTTGATGTTGAAAACATTGACCCATTCGCCTGCACTCATATCGTCTACGGATTTCTTGGCTTAGGTGCCAATAATCAAATTGAGGTTTTAGATCCTTATAATGACCTTGAGGAAAACTGGGGTAAATTATTATTTCTTTTAAATTTATAATATTAATCTAATTTATTTAATAAAAACGAAAATACTAACAGCTATTTTTTGTTTTTTTTCAGGAAGAGGTAAAAAATAAGTTAATTTATTAAAATTTCCGCCATAGAATTCTATTAAAATAATTACCTGTAAATATAATAGGAGCAATGAAGAGATTTACTGGTCTAAAACGACAAAATCCCAATCTAAAAGCTTTGGTAGCTATCGGTGGATGGAATGAAGGATCAGAAAAATATTCACAGGTAAAAACATATCAATAAACTATTATGTAAATTGATGAAAATGTTATGGCATTGCTATTGTTATTTATCCAGATGGCTAAAGATCCAGCCAAACGACGTACATTTGTTCAAAGCGTTGTCCCATTCCTCCAGAGCGAAGGTTTTGATGGATTTGGTAAGTTATTTGACTACTATTTATCATAAATGCATATTTACCAACATACCTTAAAATTAACCACATGTTCTAATTTAAATAACAGATATGGACTGGGAGTATCCAGCGTAAGTAGAATATTTGATATCATTACAAGTTAAATTTTTAAGCTAAACCCCTAATCTATTATATTTTGCAATTTTTATTCAGTAATCGTGAGGGTGCTGCCCCAGAAGACAAGGTTAAATTACTTACATTACTCAACCAAATATACATAATACATAATTTTCCTCATTAGCTTAACATTATAGACTTAAGCTGTTATTTAAATTACAGGAAAACTTTGTCCTTTTATTAAACGAGTTACGTGCCGAACTTGAACCTCATGGTTATCTTTTAACAGCTGCGGTATCAGCAGGAGCTAAAACCATCGAAACAGGTACGTCTACTGATAAACGAAACCAATTAAAATATAAATTGTGTAAAAAGGCAAACTTATCATATTTACTGTTATCATTGTCCATTCTTTTAGCTTATGACATTCCTGCAGTCGCAAGGTAAGTTACACAATATACCTATTATTACTTATATATACCAAGGTTATTTATACTCATGTTCTAAAATATACATATATATCACAAAGCTAATATTTTAAGTGTTTTATATTTAAATATGTAAAGAGCATTGGACTTTATCAGCGTTATGGCTTATGATTTCCACGGTACGTTTTACCTAATCTAATTATATTCAAGTACAACATGCAACCCATGTAAATTAATCTTTTATTGTTCCTGTATGGCTTATTTAGGAGCATGGGAAAACTTCACTGGTCATCACTCTCCCCTTTATGGAAACGAAGAAATCGATTACGATGATAACATAATGCTGAACTCAGTATGTTGATATGGTTACATAAAGAAATTTACCTTGAAGTAATACTAATTAACTATTATATATTTTTTAGGACTATGCCATTAATTATTGGATTGATCATGGCTGTCCCCCAGAAAAACTTATTTTAGGAACTGGAACTTACGGAAGAGGTCGTCAACACAAACTTTTATACAGAGCTCATTCCAAATTTATGCATATTATTAATATATTTATAAATACTTTTTTATAAAAAATAATAGGATTTTTACTGGACGACCCCACCAAAAACGGACTTTACGCCCCCGCACAGCAAGCCCTACCAGCTGGTCCTTACACCGCCACAGATGGCTTTTGGGGATACAACGAGGTATACCCTTAAAATTTTCAACTTATTAGGTACCCAAATTTATACAAGGATAAAATAATTTTTCTTTCAATTTCGACTGCTTAGCTTCTTGAAAAAATGAACGCACAACCAGGACAATGGACCATTGTAAACGATGTAGAATACCAAGTACCCTATGCTTTTAACACTGCAACCCGCAATTGGATTGGTTATGATACACCAGCAAGCTTATCAAATAAGGTAGATAATAACTTACTGCTTTAAATTTTTTAAATATATATAAATACGGTAATGTTAAGAAAACGAGTTAATTAACTTTTATATAGGCTCGCTACATTAACGACCACAATTTAGGTGGAGGCATGATTTGGTCCATTGAGACCGATGACTTCCTTGGCCTTTACAGTACCGAAAAATTTGCCCTAACCAAAGCCCTTTACAGAGGTTTAAACGGTGAGTACCTGCCCCCACCAAGTACCACCACAGAAGATCCCAGAAGTACTACCCAACGAACCACAACAACTGCTTCTCCACCCCCAGCTAACAATATTTGCAAAGTAGTTGGCCCTAATCCAGATCCCGAAAATCCTTGTTCCCCATTATTCTACAACTGTCATGACAACGGAAGTGGTGAATGGGAGTCTGAAGTTGTTCAGTGTCCAGGAGGCTTGATATTTAACCCAAGTAATTTATCTTGTGACTTTGCTGATAACGTTGATGGATGTAATCAGGGATCTACTAGACCCCCAACCACAACTACAGAAGAAGCACCTGGTAGTACGGGTACAACAAGGGCGACAACAACGGCTGAATCGACAACTAATGCTAGTCCACCCCCGGAAAACAATGTTTGCAAATTAGCTGGCCCAAATCCCGACCCTGAAAATCCCTGTTCCCCATTATTTTACAATTGCTTTGATAACGGAAGTGGGGGGTGGGAATCTGAAGTGGTTCAATGTCCTGGAGGCTTGGTCTTT